>RJWJ010021206.1:0-28163 GCA_004363605.1 Indri indri
TTTTTTTTAAGTTTTTTGATTTTTAGAGTCAGAGTCTGCTTTGTCACCCAGGCTGGAGTGTAGTGGCACCATCAGAGCTCACTGTAACCTCAACTCCTGGGCTCCAGCAGTCCTGCCACTGTAGCATCCCAAATAGCTGGGACTACAGGCATGTACCATGACATCTGGCTTGCAATCCCTGTTTTGATGTGCACCAGTTACTGACACTATTCCATGTCCACCAGACCCCTCCTCTGGGTTTTCAGCTGTCAGATTCATTGTGTGTGTGTGTGTGTGTGTGTGTGTGCGTGCATGCACGCATGAGCACGTGTACTTGTACAAAAGGCAGTCCATGTGATGCAACCGTTTTTACAAATGTTTGCCTTTATAAACAAAAAGTGTGCCATATAATTTTATTAAATCATAGAAAACATTTGTATACAAATTTTTCCACTTTGGGGAAACTGGAATATTAAACAGCTGGGTAACAAAACAGTTGAAAGATACATCTTGCTTTAAACAGAGACAAGTTTTAAGTTATCACATTTATTAAAACAAAAAAAGTTGAAATAATTGGTAGTAGGTTGTTGGCCAGAGGAATAATATCGCTTATAACCCTCAGTTTTATTTAAGGATGTTTTTTATTACTTAAATCAACCATGAGTTTAAAAGATGGTTAACTTGAACTCTGAATACAAAATCAATTTCTTTATACCTATGCAGGCTTTTGGAGTACTGTAAATGCCGAATTTTAGGAGATGGTCTAGTTCCACAGGGCTGATTACACTTTGGGCCTTACTACAACGGCAAATGTGTATAACAGTGTGGAATATATTTCAGAATAAGTTAAATATTAAGAAATACACTATGACAATAATATCCTACTTTTCTTCCTACCAAGTAAATTTGAAAGTTCATCTTAATGTTACGCATTTATAAAAGGGTGAAGACTGAGGGATCCAGTGATGCTGAGAATACATAACCACTATCAGAACCGCATTCTCTAAACGCTTTGGCATAATATGTACAAATGGTCCTGCCAGATTCATGCCTGCAGTAATTCCACAGGGGGTCGTACGAACAGACTTCAGAGCTCACCAAGTGAAAACGAGCAGTGTTTCTGTAGTTTAAGTCATCACTTGTTCTGCTTCCGAGCAGAGATCCAGAGGTGACACTGTGACGACGTGTCTACACTCACACCAAATAATCACATTGGCACAAATTAAATATTTTCAAAATCAGTTTAAATTAAATTGAAGACTGCTATTTTTAAGTGCATGAGATATTTTCCCCCTAGCTTTTGAACAAGTGTTATCACACAAGAATTCACAAGGAACGTGTCAGAGGCCAACACATTTCCTCTGGGAACTCCCTGGAGTAACATACGAGACCTTTGGCCAGAGGTGGAGGGGGAGATAATTATCCACTCCAAATGCAAGGAGGGTATCAAAAAGTCATCTTCCCAAACTCAAGCCTGGATTTTTCAGAGTCATTAGAGAAGGGCTGAAAATGCTATCTTTGGGACTGGTGTCTCACCTGCAGTGACAGTCTTCTTCCCTAGGACACTTCTTCCCCAAGACCCTTAATATTGCAAGCCTCACGTGAAGCTGCCCCCCCAGGTCCTGCCCCCACCCCGTTGATCTGCCCTCTCAAGGAACATGTAAACAAATCTGGGAAAAACTGCATTTCTGCAAATTTTCCCTACGTCAGTGAAAAACTTCTTGGGCTAAGAAAAATAATAATAGGAATGGCCGCCCAAGTGTCAACTTCCTGCAAGGCTTGTCTTCTGCTTATCCTGCTGCAGAAAACTATGAAGTCAAATCAAACACCTTTTGCCTGGCTTGCCCCAAATAGCATTAGTCAGAAACTTTTCTTTGGACTACCTTATTCCTGAATTATGACAAAGGCTCATCAGAGCATACTTGGTCTGCCATCTTATTATTGGAGGTGAGCTGGAGATGAGACCAGGCTTTTGTGCAGGTTGGGATTCTGGCTGTGTCTGTTTCGACTGCGAACAGATGAAAACATGGTGTTGCAGCCAGGCACTTTGCATTTGTGGAGCTGGCGGAGGTGCACAGTTTTGTAGTGGGCCCGAAAGGTCCCTTTGTTACTGTATGTCTTTTGGCAGAGGTGACAGGTGATGGGCAACCCAGAGTGCAGGCTGGCGAGGCTCTGGTCAGCCTTCTCCATCAGGACACAGATGGGGTACTCGTCCTCCCCGGGGACAAGACTCGGCCCTTCACAGTTCCCATCACTGTCGTCCATCAGCACGGTGCCCTCCTCACTCGCCCCATCAGAGTCCCAGGAGGAATGGCTGCTGCTCTCCGACTTCATGCTCGAGGTAGTGCTCAAATCCAGGATGGTTCCCTCGCTCAGGGGGCCAGAGTTGTAGCTCTCCAGGCTGGCACCGTGGACTTGGGTTATTGGGTAAACCAGACTGCCCATTCGACTCGTTCCCTTGAAGATGACAGATGTCTGGGAGGGTTGCTGTGTGAAAGCCACATCCTGATAGGCCTCCTTAGCTGCATCTTTCAGAAGGTAAGCTGCACGGAAACGGTCTCCACTGTTCTCCAATGCTTCTTGGTTCAACACTTTTTGGTGGAGGTTTAGGTTTGAACTGTGTCTACAAGAGTGAAAAGATGGTTAGCAATGGGTTGGGCTGTTGTTTTAGAAAGAATCATCACTCCAATGATTCGGAGTGGAAGGACTCGGTAGATACCAGGAATACTTGGTGGCATGGGAGAAGCGATGGTAAGGGGTTAGGCTCCTGTGGGATGTACTTCACGTTTAGTGGACGCTGGCCCACTGTCGTCAGAAGTCATCATTCACTAGGAGGGCCCACCGTCTGGAAACTGGGAGCATGTAGTTCTCTTCAATTTCTACCATCTGATTGACATGTAACTTCCTGTACCTCGTCTATAGAGAATGGCTAGATTACTTCAATTAGGCCAGTTTAACTGGGACACTGGAACTAGGCAATCCCAGGAGAAAACTGGTCATAGACTATAAGAAACTAAGAGAGAAATTTATTTCAACGAAACCAGGAAATAATAACTTTAGAGCTGCACTGTTCAGTATGACAGCCACTAGCCATATGTGTACATTTAGCACCCGAAATGTGGCTAGTGTCATATATCGAAATTACAGTATTTTGGATATATTGAATTAAATGTTATTAAAACTTACTTCACGTTTCTTTTTACTTTTTTTTTTTTTTTTTTTGAGACAAAGTCTCACTGTCTTGCCTGGGGTGAGTGCCGTGGCGTCAGCCTAGCTCACAGCAACCTCAAACTCCTGGGCTCAAGCAATCCTTCTGCTTCAGCCTCCCGAGTAGCTGGGACTACAGGCATGCGCCACCATGCCCAGCTAATCTTTTTTTTCTATACATATTTTTAGCTGTCCAATTAATTTCTTTCTATTTTTGGTAGAGACGGGGTCTCGCTCTTGCTCAGGCTGGTCTCAAACTCCTGAGCTCAGAACGATCTGCTCACCTTGGCCTCCCAGAGTGCTAGGATTACAGGCGTAAGCCACCGCGCCCGGCTTCTTTTTACTTTTTTAATGTAGCTATTAGAAGATTTAATATTTTTCTTTTGGGTAGTGTTGGTCTAGAACATTTGCATACACTTCACCTCGCAAGTTCTGCAAGTATGGGTGAAAACCTGACTGGCAAGAATTGTGTTGTGTTTGTGTAGTTTAGGTCATATCTGCAGCATTTCACTATACTGTACCAGACAGCAGTTTTGCAAATGCAGCAGTGTAAGCATACCACCAATCTTCTACCCAATGATTATTCCTGAAGGGCAGATGATGAGTATCTATTATGACACATGCCTTTTACTCATATGTTATCATTTGGATGTATCTTGTAAATCAATGTCCTTCTTGCTCAGAGATCCCCTACTAACTTCTGAAAAGCAAAACCAGCCCTTACTAAGGGATACAATGTTAAAGGTGACAGGAGAATGATTCCAAACAGAGAAAATACTTCCCTCAATACAGATCAGAATGTATGCCAGGGTCAAGTAGGGAAAAGCCGCCTCACCAAAATAAAATTGAATTTTCTCTTCTAAATCCCCAAAGATCTATATGTGTGTGTGTGTGTGTGTGTGTGTCTCAATAATATTTCATTAAATTCACAAAATTTACTATTCAACTTCTCTCTTCTATCCCCTGATGCATTTTTTTTCCTGGACATAATCAGAATTACACTCCCAGATCACCCACTTTGCAAGTAGCTC
Source organism: Indri indri (assembly GCA_004363605.1). Classification (NCBI taxonomy): domain Eukaryota; kingdom Metazoa; phylum Chordata; class Mammalia; order Primates; family Indriidae; genus Indri; species Indri indri. The sequence continues at coordinate 4,218 of RJWJ010021206.1, forward strand.
TTCTTAACTGCAACTCTGCCCTGTGATTATGTCAGCATTCTGGTTGAAGGGGCTGGTATGTGTCGGCAGAAAACCAGACACTAGATTGACGTATAGGTTCCAGTATATACAAGCGGTTTAAAAAAAAGTCAAACACATTTACTGGAACCTTGTACAGAAAGGTCCCTACTGCAACAAAGCAAACCTCTGGGCCTCACACCCAGCTCCCGAGTAGCCCATGAATACCAAGAGCTAACAAGGCACCTCTCAAGCCTCAGAAGGTTAGATGCATTTCCCAAGGTGCCACATCCCCTGAGACCAGTAATAACTACAACTGCAAAGACTGTGTGCCAGGCTTTCTGTCTCACTTTGCTAATCCTGTGCCCACTGCCCATGTCTGTATCTCTTCCCTTCAACCTCTGTCTCCCTCTCCAACTCTTCCATCCTTGCCTCTGACAATTTTGATTAGTTGAGGCCAGTGGTTCTCAAAGTGTGTTCTCAGTACCCCAGTGGTCCCTGAGACCCTTTCAGGAGGTTTCTGAAGTCACAATTTCATAATGATACTAAGATATTCTTTGCATTTTTCAGTGTCATTCTTTCCCAAGTGTAGAGTTTTCCAGGGGATATGTGATGTAGATTATTGCTGCGGATTGAATGCAGAAGCAGATATGAGAACCTAGCTGCCTTCCACTAAGCCAGACATTAAAAAGATTTGCAAAAATGTAAAACAAAGCCCCTCATTTCACTAAATTTTTGTTTTGAAAAATGTAGTTATTTTTTCATAAAAATATGGTAATGTGTTTATTACTATTTTAAAGTGATATAATTTTTCCATCTTTAATTTCTATAATAATATGACAAATATTGATAGATACAACCCAAATAAGAATAGCTCTTAGGGTCCTTAGGTTTTAAGTGTTTGTAAAGGGGTTATGAGACCAAAATGTTTGAGAGCTGCTGGTTTAGACATACCCCTCTTCCAGGAAGCCTTCCTATGTTCTCAAGAGTCTGATTAGGTGCCCCACCCATGTGCCCATAGCAGCCTCCATTTCCCCCATGCAGAAGCCATCACATTCAGCTGTAACTGTCTGTTTACTGGTCTGTGTCCCCCACTACATTGAGAGTCTTTGTGGACAGGAATTGTGTCCCCAGCACCTAACACAGAAAGTTCTTCATAAATATTCTTTGGTAAATAAGCATCCGAGATGCTGTCCCAGTCCCTTCCTGGGGGTCTTAGTAACTGCTGCTGGCAGTAGCAGTGGCTCAAAGAGGGGAAGCTAACTGTCCCTACAGCAACGTGATTCTTATCTCTGACTCAGAGAAATGGTGATGAGTCTGGGCCTGCCTATAAAGTCCTATCTAAAATGGTGTGACTTTAATCATGGATTCCAAGTTCTAGACTATGGGAATTAGTCATTTTAATTTAGAATTCAAGATGCTTTCCTAATGTGGTGGTGGTGGGGAGTGCTCAGATCTATAAATAGGTTAGAAAATAATATTAAATATATGAAAAAATATCAAATGACAATGTATCTTGAATCTAATATACCTTCCAATTTAGGAGATATTGTAGGCTAGAACAGTACCATAAATCTGACCAATAGGATTATCTCTTCTTCATAACAACAGCTTACTCATGGACAAATGCTCCTCCTCTTGAAGGATGAATGAGAAGGACTGGTTCACTAATTAGTGTACCCGGGTGGTTTGGTTCAACATCCTAGCAACAGAAATAGGAATTCTAACTAGTATCTCCTGTGCTCTATCCTCTTTGCTAAAGACAATGAGTATGTTCTTATTAGCCTTGTCCAGGAATGTGTGTGGGAGTCTGTACATTTTCACCCTCTTAACAAATTAGGCATTACAATTTGGATTAAACGCTGGTGTTGAATTGCTTCAAATCAAGCTTGTTTCAGCAAATGCAGCATTTTAATATTCTGTGAACCATTCAGCTCTTATTATATTGCACTTTATCAGACAGCTGATCTTTTCCTTGAGTCTCCTGGGGTCATCTTTTGGTCTGCTTGTTCTTATGTTTATAGACTGGAGAGGAAGGTGACCTGAAGAGTGGTTAAGTGATTCAAATTCATGAAGAAAAGCACAAGCAAGACGGTAATACTCATGCTGTGTCCCCAGAGTGATGAGATATGCTCTGTAGGGGGCACTTTGTAAACAGTTTGACTGTGTGTCATAAAAACTCAGGATCTTTTAACCACATATCACAGTCTCCGAAACAACCTGCCAATAGCCTTTATTCTTTGATATCTTAATATTTAAAAAAATCTTCAAATAAGCAGTTAATTCTTCCTTTTTTTTCTGTTTTAGAGATAGGGTCTCGCTGTTGTCCAGGCTGGAGTACAGCTGTGTGATCATAGCTCACTGTAACCTTGAAATCCTGGGCTCTAAGATCCTTCCACCTCAGCCTCCTGAGTAGGTAGGACAACAGGTGTGTATTACCACACCTGGCTAATTTAAAAAAATATTTTTTTGGTAGAGACAAGATCTCACTATGTTGCCCTGCCTGGTCTCAAACTCCTGGCCTTAAGCCTCCCAAAGTGGTGGGATCATAGGCATGAGCCACTGTGCCTCACTAATTCTTAATTTTAAATGTAGCTGGTTAAATAGAAATCAAGGGAAGTGTTTCATTTGATAGACTTCATATTATGAAATGAAAATCAGACGAATTTTGGGAAGCAACAGTGGTAACTTAAAGAGCTCCCTCCTCACTCTTCAAATAGGTATTTATCTTTACCCAAGCTGCTAATGTGAGAACTAGTTCATGATTCCTTATCCCATACCCTTGGGTCCAGATGTGTTCCTGAATTCAGAATTTCTCAGACTTCAGAAAGGCAGAATGATGCATATACTAAAATATTGTGTTATTTTGTACCAAACATATCATCACTCTGCACTGAACATACATAAAAAATCCACACAAAGGGGGATTAAAAAAAGATTATAAAAAACCTCACCATCATTTCAAGTCAGGTTTTGCAGGCAAGTGAGTTTAGATTTTTGGAAGTGAAAATTCATGGAACAGTGTTTCTCAAACTGATCCCCGGAACAGTAACATCAGCATCACCTGGGAACTTGTTAGAAATGCAAACTCTCAGGCCTCATCCCAGACCCAGTGAAGCAGAAATTTTAGGGGTAAGAAGAAGTCTGTTTTAACAATCCTCCAAGTGATTCTGATGCATATTAAAGAAATGATTGCCTTAGAAGAAATGATTGCCAGCAAATGTCTTACCTGTCTCTGCTCCTGCGGGAAGGGAAGGTAGCATTGCAGCCCTCCACCGTGCATGTGTGCGTTTCTTTGGCATGTATATTCTTGTGGTGCATTTTCACACTGCAAGCATTTTTAAAGGTCTTCTTGCAGATGTCACACTGGAAGTGATTTTCTTCCTTCTGCCTCATTAATGCATGCTGATCCATGTGCTCCAGTTCTTTAGACTCTTCGAGACAAGGAAAAGCCATTCCCCTGTTGGACAAAGCACTGAAGAGTCCCCCAGCCAGCAGGCGTTGCTGCAGTTCCATGTAGTCAGAAAAAGGAACTCGGGGCTCCATCCCAGGTGTAAAGTGATGTTCACGGCCACCATCCTCCACTTCTCTTGGCACCATGATCAACGCTGGCGTCTGTTCAGTCCCTCTCTCTGAGTCATGTGTGGTGTGCTCAGGGGTTCGGATGATGGCTCTACTGGACTCAGTCACTGACTGGAGATGGCAGGGCCTCTCTTCTTCAGAGAGAGGCTTCCCTAAGTTTCCGGACTGCGTGTGCTGCTCCTCAAATGCTCTGTCTGACTGCGGGCTGCAGGCCTCTGGCTCATCTTCACTGACCACCTGCAGGGGCATGTCTTCATCTGAGCTGATGTTGTGCCTCTTCTCAGCTATTTCCACAGCTTCCTTCTCTATTTTGATAGGCATACTGGACTTCCGCGATTTCTTCTTGGGAAGGGCATCGAATGTCATTTCGTTTGAAACCAGCTGTTCTGGGATTGAAGAGGACAACAGAGGGAGAGAAGGCAGCATCCCAGGTGTGTTTGCCAGCTCAGCGGGCGTGGCTGGACTGCGGTAGAAAGGAAGGACTGGCTGGACTGTCTTCAGGTTGGGAAAAAGCACACCATTTTGTACAATGTTTGGGAAAGCTGGTTGGCTTCTGGAATCCTCCCCTGAACCAGGGTAGCTGGGGAGAGGCCTACAGTCTGGTGATGTCACCGTGAAACCTGGGCGCTTGTAGTTCTCAGAGCTTGCCAGGTTCAGGCTGTTCCTGAGATCTTTGTCTCTGTTATTTCTGTTCATTGGCATGTGTAGCCGAGGGTTGGGGTTGGCACTGTGGCGGTTCCGGCTCCTTAGGGAGCTGAACACCATGTTACACCCTTCAATGGTACACTTATGCTTGATCTTCAGGTGGACAGCGTTGTAGTGGATCTTGAGGGTGCCTTTGTCATAGAAGGTCTTCTCGCACGCAGTGCAGAATACCCGGCCCTTCTTTGTGCTGAGGCTATTCCTCTCAGGCTTCACTTTGGCCTCAGGGGACAACTGTGTCCTTTCAAGCTTAGCTACAATGTTGTATGAGCTGGAGTCACTTAAGTGGGTACTGTCTTCTTGTTTAGTAACAGCATCCGGGCAGTTGAAACACTGATCTTTGTCAACCTGAAATGGTGTGGAATTGGAAGTTAAGAAGCTGCTATCCGGGAAGGGCCCATGGATTTCCTGTTTGGGGTCCTGACTTTGGTCCTGACCCGGCTCCAGCATATACTGATCAGGCAGTGACCCTATCAGTGCAGGAGGCAGAGGGTTGAAGAACTGGAAAGGCAGCATGAAAGTCATGTTGCTTATGAAGTTCTCAAAGGGGTGTATACTGCTGGGGTTTCCTTTGTCCACCGGAGTGGGGAGACTAGAACTCCTGTGGCTGCAGCTCTCGATGAAAGCCCTGATATCTACATTCGCTGTGGAAGGTGGTATGATGATGGATTGTTCTTCTTTCTCTTGAATTGCCATGAGTTCAACTATGGACTTGGTCTCTCCAAAACGAAGAAACTGTTGCAAGGTGGCCACTTCCTCCTCACTGGTCATGATGCTCCAGTGATCCAGCACCTTTCCTGATGCATCCTAAACCCAAACCAGAATTTAGAAGTGTGATCAATTTACAACTCCTTGTTCTTTTCTCTAAGAAAGAAGCTATTTGGTCAGGGCCTCTACTAGACTTTAGGAGGATACCTTCGTACATATCAGAAAAAGACACTCCTTCTAGATGAGCACACGGTTTGGGGAGTTGAGTCCCTGCTCACCCTACTGTCCCAGGCCAGAAGCTTTGTGCAGAACCTAAACTGCACAAATGTAAGCAGTGATCCTACAATTGGTTTACAAGAGTGACATAATATATTACTCAAGTTGAAGTCGGAGAAACTTGGTGATTATTTTTTACCTTGTTTCAGACCAATTGTTTTCTTGCATTAGGCATAATAATTTTCCCCACTAAAATTAAAATATGTATCATTTGAACAATAGTAACTTCTTTACCTAAAGAGCATAGATGGAGCAATCAGGCCTAGATATAGCCCAAACATTCATTTGCTGCAAGTTTAATAATCTTCCTAAGCAACTAACATCGGAAAACAAATGAACCTGTATTGATCTATTGCTCATGTTCACAAAGCAGAGCTGTAATTACACTGGAGTGTTGGAGATCTTTCAAACTCTAGCAAGGCCTAACTTTTCCCAAAACTACAATAAATATTTTATCACAGAACATGTATTTGATGGCCTACTGAGATTTTTCACAGTGCATGTAAGAGTTTTGAAGATGATGAAGAATGTAACATCATAAATTTTTCATGCACTAGAGGTTCAAGGTAATTGATTCCATATTTTTAATCCTAACACTAGAAAGCAAGATTATTAGGATCATTAAATATTGATCGATGTCATAATGTAAGATTATAATGCTATTCTACATAAACGGTTGTTTCTAGCCTGCTAGGGGTCCTGCACTAGAGGTGAGTAAATGTGTTTCCAGGGAAACATTATGGGGTTTTGTGTTAGAAAGAAGTGGCTTCAAATTCTGGGTCTGCTACACACTAATGAAATGACTTTCAGTAAGATTTTGAAGCAACCCTAAGCCCCTGGTTTTTTGACTAGAAAATGGGGATAATATACCTACCTCATAAGATTACTGGAAGAGGGTCTAGGTCAATAAAAGATTGTTATTCGTGTTTGTTTTAATGATATGGCTGGCCTACCTGAGTGAGGCTGATGTCTATGTTGGTCTTGGAAATACATTCATCCCCCATTGCACTGAAATTTTTACCAAAGTTAGTTGACATTTTCTAGTGTAGTAGGAAGAGAAAAATGCTGTAGCTGTTTCATATCTCAAAGGAATGATATGCTTCATCTCGGGAAACATGTTCTTTGCTTGTAAAAACACCTTGATGGCCTCTTTAGATATGAAACATGAGGCCTACGCCCAAAGCATGGTCTGGGAAGAGAAGTAAACTACTCTGCAAAATAAAGAGGAGAAAAGGGATGAAGGACATGGAACACTGGAGAAAATAAGAGAAAGTGTGAAGAGGCCAAAGGAGAGTTGGAGAGAGAGAAAGAAAGAATGAGCAAGTTCATGAGCACAGAAATATCACAAGAAATGGAGCTGAGGGAGGAAAATCAGTGGATGGCAGAGGGCTTTAAAGAACAGGAAGGCGTGGCATGAAATTGTAAGTTGTCTGCTGTGTGGTTCTGTTAGGCAAGTTCCCTTTTTAACCCCCAAACTCTCAGTAAAATCTCACACAGATAGCATCTTGTGTCAGTAGGTAGTTTGGGGCAGAAACTAAAAGAAATGGAGCCAGCACCCAAGATGGGATGATGAGGTTTACTACGGAAGAGGGGGCTCAGTGAAAGCCAAGTCAGAGAATATGTAATGCACCCACGTCCTAAGTTTCACAGGTATCTTGGGGAAAGTACTGGACTTCTCCCAGAACATGAGATTGGGCCTTAATCCGTTCCAAAAAAGTATTAAAGGGAAGGATGACCACTAAAGCTGTAGCATTGTGAGGCAACTGGCTTACACATGGGCACAAATTTCAGAAAACACTTTGGGAGAACAGTGGCTGTGAACACTGTACCTGCAGCACATATCCACGGATATAATCCTGAAGGGTCCAGTCCAAGGCATGGAGGATCTGGAGAACCTCATCTTGCTTCAACACACTGAAGAGTCGGTCAAGTAGGATTTTCAGGCGAACGGGGATGGCCTGAGTCCCATAGAGCATGAGGCTGCTAATATCAAACACCACATTGGACTGGACAATCTCTACCTGGCTTGTTGGATACACAGCGGGGATCCTCAGCTTACTTAGAGCTGAAAAATCAAATTGAGGAAATACCATTTTGAAAAGTTCTAATTTTAAGAGAAACACTGCACAGAAAGTAGGATAGGGCTAATTTTCAGTTATCTGTTCCAACAGAAAAAACATTAATATGCAAACGATTAACAAGCTTAATAGCAATCAGGCTTCAAGTTATTCACAGGAACTTCTAAAACAAAATTCACTGGCCTGAGACTTTTCTGTCTTTCTCATGGCTTCTCTAAGGAATGAAATAGTTACAAAAAGGGAAGGAACAAGGAAAAGGGAGAAAAATAAAGGTGGCAGGTGCATAATCAAGAGGATGGATAATCAGGAAGCATAGAGTCTACTAGAGGGAAAGAACCTGAGCTTGGGAGTCTGAGAGATCTGGGTTTGAGCCTTAGTCTGCCACTTTCTAGTTGTGGGATTTAGCAAATTAAAGCACCTAAAGCTAAGTTGTCCAATGCAATAGTTGCCAGCCACATATGTATGTTTAAGCATAGATTCAAATAAGTTAAAATTAAATAAAACTAGAAATTCCATTCCACAGGCACACTAGTTACACTTCAAGTACTCAGTAGCCAAGTGGTTACTGTAGGGTGGTCATATTTGGCAAATAAAAAAACAGGATGCCCAGTTAAATCTGAATATAAAATTCAGATAAACAATGAATGGATGGGATATACTTATACTAAAATATTTATTGGGACATACTTAGGCTAAAAAATTATTCATTATCTGAAATTCAAATTTAACTGAGCAGTCTGTATTTTATCTGGCAACCCTAGGCTAGAGGCTACTATGTTAGACAGCGCAGAACATTTCCATCAAGGCAAAATGATAGCTCTCAAGCACTAATTTCTACATCTTTAGAATGGGGTTAATAAGACACTTACCAAATAGAGTTGTTAAGATTCAAAGAAATAACATATAAAGCTCTTAGCCTGTTACCTGGCACATACTAGTAAATTACTAGTTAGCTTACCAGTTAGCTATCATTCTTAGACATTAAATCAGTTCCTGAATGATTGTAAGTTATTTAGAAGGAACACTACAGGCCAAGAGAGGGGGAAAAATAAAGTTACCATGGGCTACCCATCCATGTTTGCACTGCTCACACTGACGATGGTTTATTTTCCCAGGTTTGAAACTTTGGCAACTACAGTTCAGAGTACAGCCAATAGCCTGCAAAAGAGGAGAACACAGGTATAGGTAGCATGTAAATGATGTGTGGAATACAGATTGCATTTACCAAACAAAACCTATTCCTCCGTCCAGCAGAATTTATTGAGCAATGTGTGTCCACATGTGCCAGGCCCAGAGGTGTATATTTTACCCTGGAAAGACAAGTAGCCGACATAGCACCTGGAGACTGTAAACACATTACACAGACATTCCACATGCGAGAACGGGCTACAAACATCAGAACTTTTTAAAAGAAAAGGGTATGGGTTGGAAAGAACTATCCTACTCTGTCATTAAGGTCCTACAAAGGGTGAATAAACACATTTTCACCAAATCTCTGAGTTGACCAGAGCAGCAACGCTGAAAGGTGCACAGAGGCTATCTTGGAACAAGTAAAAGGGAGAACGATCTGAACTGAGAGTAATCCATGGATAGAATTTTCCCCCCACCCCACCAAGATGTGGTATAGGCTGAAAATATAAATACATTTGAGAACACATAATGGCTGACTACACTGAGGACGATTCCACTCACTGGACTGTGTGACTGTCAGGGACATATGCAGGCTGGACAAGCCCTGCATCGATGCCCCAGGTGAATGTGATGGTGCTGTGTTTGGTGTGGGGGTGTGGAGTGTACACAAATACAGCTAAAATAGAAGTAGAGATGTATGTGTCAAGCAAAGTTCTAATATTAAGAACAAAAGTTCACATACATTTTTACAGTGAGTTTCTCAAAAAGAGATAGAGGCCTGTAGAATATAATCTATTATTGAAAAGAAAAAGCCCTCGAAGGAGCTCTGTCACTGAGGTTTCCGAGAAGAGCCGCTGGGTGGAATCTGTGTGATTCATGAAAGCCTTGAAACTGGGAGTGTGTGTGTGTTTGGAGAAGAGATGAAAAGCCCTACAATTACGGGTTTAAACCTCTAATCCGCCAATAGAGAGACTACGTGGCCTTGCATGGGAGACATAGAAGGCAGAATCTGGCTGAGCACTTGGGAAACTCAGTTTAAGGATTATATAACCAGTCTTCGCTTAAAAATCAGTTGCTGATGGGATTGTAAAATGATATAGCCCCTTTGGGAGACATTCTGACAATTCCTCAAAAATTTAAACGTATAGTTACTATATGACCCAGAAATTCCAATCCTAGGCATATGCCCAAGGGAATTGAAAACATATATTCACACAAAAACTTGTACACGAATGTTCATACCAGCCTTATTTGCAATAGCCAAAAAATAGACACAATGCCAACATCTATCAACTGATGAATGGATAAATAAAACATGGTAAAATCCATACAATGGAATATTATTTGGCAATAAAAAGGAATGAAATACTATACATGCTACAACATGGATGAACCTTGAAAACATGCTAAGTGAATGAAGCCAGGTACAAAAAGTCATTGTGCGATTCCATTTACATGAAATATCAAGAACAGGCCAATCTCAGAGGCAGAAAGCAGATTAGTGGTTATCAGGGACTGCAAGGAACGGGGAAGGGATGGGGAGTGACTGCTAATGGGTGGGGGGGGGGAGAGGGTTCTTTGTTTTCATCTCTTTAAAAACAGCTTTATTGAGATATGATTCACATATCATATAAACCACCCATCATATAATCTACTCATTTAAAGTGAATGGATACTAAAAATTCAATGATTTTTAGTATATTTATAGAGTTGTGCAACCATCATTGCAATCTAATTTTAAAACATTTTCATATTCCCCAAAAGGAACCTTGTGTACAAGTTTAAGGTGAACATATGTTTTCATTTCTCTTGGGTATAGTCTTAGGAGTGGAACTGCTGGATCATATGGTAACTTAATGTTTAACTTTCTGAGGAACTACCAAAGCGTTTTCCAAAGCAGCTGCACGATTTTACATTCCCACCAGCAGTGTAAGAAGGGTCCAATTTCTCCACATCCTCGTCAACACTTGTTATTGTCTTTTTGATTATAGCTGTCCTAGTGGGTGTGAGTGATATCTCATGGTTTTGATTGGCATTTCCCTGCTGGGTAATGATGCTCAATATCTTTTCATTTATTTATTGCTCATTTGTATTCTTTGGAGACAGGTCTATTTAGACCCTTTGCCCATTTTAAAACTGGGTTGTCTTTTTAGTATTGAGTTGTAAGAATTCTTTATATAGTCTAGGTACAAGCCCATTATCAGATATATGATTTGCAAATATTTTCTCCTATCCTTAGATTATCTTTCCACTTTCTTGATGGTGCCCTTTGAAGCATGTAAGTTTTAAATTTTGACCAGAGTTTTTCTTTTTGAGGTGACGAAAATTTTCTAAAATTAGATAGTACTGATAGTTGCATAACTTTATGAATACACTAAAAGCCACTCAATTGTACACTTTATAAGGGTGAATTTTATGGTATGTGACTTACATGTCAATAAAAATGTTACTTAAAAAATTGTTATTTATATCACCCTGCCTAAATATAGGTTAAAATTTCCATCATTTGACTTTCTTCTATGATTTCTTTTGGATTAGGATGGACCTGAACACAGCTGCAACTAGGGATTTTCAGGTAAAGGAACAGGGCTGTTCATGGCTGAGGTATACAGCAAATAGCAAGAGCATTGCCTAATGTGTTCAAGAGGCTACCACAAAACAGGAGACGTGGTAGAAGAAGTTTTGCTCTTTGTAAAGTTGTAAAATACAACACAACTAACTCCATGTGATCACACGGTCTTACTTTAATAAGGTATGCATTCTCAAGGGGGGTTATATCGTCGCCAAAGGAGTAAAAATTGGTTCTTGGGGGGTGAAAAATTACTCTTTTTATGTATACACCACAAAGGTACATTCATACATAAACAGTATATAGTACTATACGGTATGATATTAAAATTTCACTGGGGAAACAAATTAGGAAAAAATTTCTAAAATATCCGTAGATATGAGGGGTAATAAAAAACAAGATTGAGAAACACTGTTCTAATGCCAGAAATTACTTTACTTTTTGGTTACAGAGTTTCTACTTGTATATACATATACAAATGTATTAAATATGTGAACATATACATCTATATAACTATACTTACACAAATAATTATATAGTTACCTTGAATGGGAGTTAAAGGATACAAGTGAGTGATGGTCTAATTTATATTACATACTATCGAAAAAAAATTTTAAAAAGGCACCATTAGCTTAGTTTGTGGCACAACTAATATGTTGTCCAGCATCTCAAACTTGGCTGCAACCCTCTGAACATCAGCTCACAGATGAACCAATCATCTGCATATTCTCAGTATCTAACAGCACACTCAATTCTAAATTTCTAAAATATTTCACAATCTAGATTCTATAAATAGGAATATTTTCAAGAAACATTTTTTAAAAGGAAGAAAACTGATTTTGGATCAGATCCTTGAAGATGTCACTCACTCTTTGAAAACAAGATGTTGGAACTATACAAGTAAACTCGCATTTCATTTATTAGAAGAATTAGACATCTTTCACCAGAGATAGAGATGTCCTGGAACAAATGCTTTCTCCACTCCTGAGGACTCTGCTCAAAAGGCTCACACTCATGCAAAGTCCCAGGAAACTCTGGATGACTCTGTCTCAGGCTCAGTACAGCAAAACCATAGAGGGAACAATTCCAGGTACATCTCAAAGCCTAAGACAGAAACTTATCTTCGCATCTCTTGTCATCTGACTCAGGTTTTCTCAACTTTGGCACTATTGACATTTTGGGCTGGACAATTCTTTGTGGTGTGGGGCTGTCCTGTGCGTTGTATGATGTCTAATAGCATTCCTGACCTCTACCACCAGAGGTCACTTACACCCCACTCCTCCAGTGTGACAGCCAAAAATGTCTCCAGACATTACCAAATGCCCTCAGGGTCTATACCACCCCCAGTTGAGACCACTGACCTAAACTGACCATTCAGTTATAGCAGCTTTTAGTTTGGGGACAGAATTTTAAACAATTTTATCTATAATTCCAATGTTTGAATGTTGCTTTATAAGAAACATTCATGTGGTTCTACATGAACCCATTTGAATAAGGCTTAAATAAAGCTCATTAAACATCTATGGAAATAAATCTCAGAGGAATTATTTATGAACTAAAAAAGCTAATTACAATATCTAAGAAAACTTCCAATCTAAAGGCCCGTGGGTTTTTCCACCCATCTCAGAACTCCATGATACAGTAAAATTATAGCACCATTATCTAAAGATAAATTAAAACTTGTAAAATGAAATCAAACCCCAAAATTCTAATTACAGGACAAAAAATACTTATGTAAATCAAAATGGAAAATTCTTTAAATTTACATCCTTTCCTTTAGAATCCTAATGCTTGTTCCATCTTTCAGAAACATAAAGCAGATGTTTACAACAGTCTGAACTCATCAAGACATGATTATTGCTTTTTACGCACTCATCTTTTTTTTTTTTTTTTTTTTTTGAGACAGAATCTCACTTTGTTGTCCTGGCTAGAGTGAGTGCCGTGGCGTCAGCCTAGCTCACAGCAACCTCAAACTCCTGGGCTCAAGTGATCCTACTGCCTCAGCCTCCCTAGTAGCTGGGACTACAGGCATGCGCCACCATGCCCAGCTAATTTTTTCTATATATTTTTAGTTGTCCAGATAATTTCTTTCTATTTTTAGTAGAGACGGGGTCTCACTCTTGCTCAGGCTGGTTTCGAACTCCTGAGCTCAAACAATCCGCCCTCCTCGGCCTCCCAGAGTGCTAGGATTACAGGCGTGAGCCACCGCGCCCGGCCTTTACGCACTCATCTTAATCAGACTATTTCCGGAATTGTTATTAGTCACTTTGATGTGTTACAAATCAACATATAAAATTCTGGTTTGATTTTTTGTAACTACCATTTACTCATTTATTCATCCAAAACCTATTGACACACCTAGTATGTGATGGATGATTTGGGTTTGCAGTCTTGGGATGGAAGTTATGATCTAGTTTTTAGGTAGGCTCAGGGGACCCACTTCATTTTCCAGACACCCCTGCTCTACCTTCAGCATGGGGGGAACTACCACGGGCCTCTTGTCAGGAGATACTGAGTTGGATTCCTGGCAGCGGCTAGCCCAGGCACACGATGGGGTACATGTACACACATCCAGTGCCCGACAGTGTAGGCCTCTGATGGGATTTGAATTATTGAGCTCAAGAATACACTGTTTACTTCAAAGCTGTTTTTATCTCTAGTACATGCAGATCCTTTCATATCACTGAAGATAAATTCAGGGAGATGTTCTTGGGGGATTAGATGGAAAGGGGAGAATGGAAAATAGAAGACCCTTGGGATTCCCAGATTCACAGCATTAGCCCTTTGAGGGAAGTCATTTGCAATATGGCTTCAGCACAGTGCTGAATTATGCAGTAGCCAGGCAGCTTTGTAGGTTCAGGTTACTTAGTCTGCACTGTCCAGTACGGTAGCCACTAGCCACATGTAGCTATTTATATTTAAATTAAAATCAAATAAAATTTGAAACTCAGTCCCTTTCACACTAGCCACATTTCAAGCACACAGTAGCCACATGTAGGTACTGGAGAGTAGAGATACAGAACGTTTTCATCATCACAGGTAGTTCTACTGGGCAGTGCTGAGTTCAATGGTGAGACTAGGTACCCTTCCAGGATCTGCTCTTTGACATGGTAATGTTTGTGTTTACTAGGTGATCTTGTTTAATCACTACATTGTTGTGAGAAAAGAATTATTCTCAGGAAACCTAAATTTATGGAAGATTGTAACTTGCCCCAGGTCACACAGTTGATGAGCTTTATTGAGCATTTATTATGTGCAAGACACTGTACTAAGCAGTGTACATGTATTATTTCATTTCTTTCTCAAAACTACCCAGGGAGGTAGGTATTACTATCCCCATTTTATAGATGAAGAAGCTGAGGAATTTACAGGCTATCAGGGTGGTCTCAAATCTGGATACTGGGGGTGGATTTTGTCTTGAAGTATCAATCTTTGGTACTAACTACAATTACATTTATGGTTTCGTTTAATCCCTACAACCACTTTCAGAGTTAGGTATTATCACACAATTCTACAGATAAGGACATTAAAGTTCCATATAGCAAAGAAACTTCATCCATTGAATAAATATTTACTGAGCATTTACTAGCCAGGCATTGTTCTAAAATCTAGAGGTTGAAGTGTTGAAGACTGATGAGGTCCTGCCTAAAGTAACTGAAATTCTAGAGGAAAGAGGCAGAAAATGAACAAGTAAACAAGTAAGATCATTTCAGAATAAGGCAAGTGTTATGAAAGAACTAAGCAGAAAGCTATACTAGTGATTTAACTGGGTGGCATGGATTCGTAGGGTGAGGAGCAGGAATCTTTTAGACAGGGTCATCACCCAGGGCTTTGAGGAAGTGACATCTTGCCAGGGGATGGCAAGGAGCTGGTTATGTGAATACCTGGAGAGGGATGGAGTGTTTAAGGCAGAAGCCACAGCAAACGCAAAGGCTGTGAGGCACAGAAGAGGCTGGGTTGTTTAGGGAACAGGTTAAGGGCCAGTGTAGTTGGAGTCAAGTCAGAGAGGTGACAGAGACCACTCTGCACAGGACTTCATGGTGCAGGTGAAGGAGTCTGGATTTTGTTCTAACAGTGAGCCTTTTTAAAAAGGTGTGAAATGAATATAAAAAGATGCCTCTTACAAAGATACTTCTGTTTGTAGAGTGGGGAAGCCCGAGTTTCCCCTTCACCTCACTGGGCACCTTTCACTGAGAGGTAGTAAAACTTAGAACTGACCTCACTTATGTTTTACTTCCGGTGAAGCCACATAACCTTCAGCTCCATGCCTTGGCACCTTTGACTATAAAACAGCTGGACACTTGCTCCTGCCTATCTCAGAGGCCTCCTAGCCATATTAATGAGGATACACAGATAGAGAGCTGAAGATCCAATTTGTACAGTGTCATTACTACCGTGCTTAGGTCCTCTGGTGGTCTGACTCGTAGACAGGGCTACCAAACATATCTAAGATGAAGACTTCCACAAAAGTTTCTCCACAATGAATCATTCCTGAAAGAGGCAATGAAACAACTAAAACTCCAAACCAACACCTAGCAGCTAGCACTGGGCCTGATACTTGGTAAACCCTCCATGGGTATTGTAATATTTGAGAGGATAAATGAGTGATTGAACGAATCAATGAGAGAGCTACACCATGCTGATTACAGATGCCCACCCAGTATCTTTTTTCCCAATCTGCCTTGGTAAAAGAAACTTAATTTCCGAGTCTCCCACTCGTGGCCAGGTGACTAAGTACTGGCCAGTTGTATACAGTAGTTGAATGCAACTTACAGAAAGCTCCTTATAAATGGGAGCTGACTGTGCTGAGAGACCTGTTTGCTTTTCCTCCTTCCTCCTTCTCCTCTTTATTTTTTATTTTAGAGAAGGGGTCTTGTTATGTTGCTCAGGCTAGCCTTGAACTCCTATCCTTAAACGATCTTCCCACCTCAACCTCCTGAGTGGCCGGAACTACAATGTGCCACCATGCCTAGCTTTCCCCTTCAACATCCTTCTTGGAACAAGAACATGATGGTTGGAGTTCAGAGGCCATTTTGTGACCATAAGGCAACCTTGAGGTCATGCCCTAAAGATGGCTAAGAAGAAAGGATGGCAACTATTATTTAGTTTTGCTAGCACCCAAATGCAGTTCCTAGTTTACACAGTGATCTTCCTGTTGACTTTGGAGAGGGCCATGTAAAAACCACATGGAATATGCTCCAATAGTAGAGATTACTGAAGTAAGTTTAGAGTCTGGGGCCCTCTCTTAAGTGTGAGATTTCTATGGTTGTGCTAGGTTTTCAGGGATAAGTATTGTATGTCCCTAACTTGAAATTAAAGGATCCAATCTGCTAAACCACATGTCCCTTTTCTTTCTTTTTTCTTTTTTTTTTGAGACAGAGTCTTGCTCTGCTGCCTTGGGTAGAGTGCAGTGGCGTCATCGTAGCTCACTGCGACCGCAAACTCACTGTAACCTCAAACTCCTGGGCTCAAGCGATCCTCCTGCCTCAGCTTCCCAAGGAGCTGGGGCTATAGGTGCACAAGACTGCGCCTGGCTAAGTTTTTCTATTTTTGGTAGAGATGGGGCCTCATCTTGCTCAGGCTGGTCTCAAACTCCTGACCTCAAGCAATCCTCCTGTCTAGGCCTCCCAGAGTGCTAGGATTACAGGTGTGAACCACCATGCCCAGCCCACAAGTCACTTTTTAAAAGCCACCAAGCTTTAGAATAAAAATGCTTCAGGTTTTTCCAAGTATTATTTTAATATGTTAAATATAGATCATTACTGCTAATATGTTTGAATCCTGGAAAACATATCAAAAACTGCCAATCAGGACACATAATACAAGACAGCTTTTAAAGCAGCCAGCCACCCTTAGCTTGTAGGGAGAGAGCTTGGTTTCTCTTCACCTGCTGTGCAGCTATCATTCTCATTCTCTGTGGCTGCAGAGCTAGCCTTCCTGGTTCAGAAAACTCAATCATGCAAGGGGGGCAGTTCTCTACCCCACTGTTCTTTGGAGATGCTTTGCCTCTATACTTGTCACTTTTCTTATTAGAAATGGATTTTTTTTTTTTTTTTGCTCCCTGCCTTGCCGCCTCTCACTTTTCACTAACTTCTTTCACTTTTTAAGTTTTCCACGGTTTTTCTCACATATGCAAACCCACAGAGGTACAACTAGGATACTGAATATAGTATAATCATTTGCTGGATGGGCAATAAGGACAGCTGGGAAGAAGAGAAGAAAACTCATGAGGTCCTTTCATGTGAGGCAGCTTATCTGCAGCTGGGGGCACTGGACTAAAGCCCACCTGGAGAAATACACACAGACCAGATGTTCATCTTAACACATCATGCCATCATCCTCCATTAATAGTTTAACAAAATGACAACCCTTTATTTAACGAGTTGTTTTTTGTTTGTTTTAAAAGCATTTACCATGTACTGGTAACCGTGGGAGTCTCATGGAGATACAAAGATGAGAAACTCCCGGTGTTTGGCACTGGCGGGGCACATGGATTCATTGGGAAGAAAAGTCATACAACTGGGTCAGTCAAGAACAGCAGAGTGGAGAATAGGATCTGTCAAAAATTAGTATGAGTCATTCACTGTGTTAAAATCTAGGAATTCAAAATACACTCAAAACAAACACGAAACTCATTGGGCCACCTTTAGGGAATGCTAGGAAACCAACTAGTTATTCTGAAAACCGGTAAACAAAGGAAAAGAATCAAGTATATATTCTTTTCTATACAACCTGTATTTCAGGGTAAACATATCATTGATGAGATGAAGAGTCTCTCTGAATGTGAATCAAATAAATGAATAACTAGAATACCACCATTCCACAACTCGAAATGAAAAAGATGACGAACAGGCCATTTGCCTCTGCATGGAAGGATACATACCACCACACATCTGGTGTTCTTGCCAAAAAAGTTCAAATCTGAATTGGATCAAGCCTCTTGATCAACTTCAATTTAAGAAAATACAGGGGATAGAGGAATGTTTAAACGATACCACAAGGAAACAATCATTAAAATCCATACTGGGGAGCACTCTACAGGAAAATGACCCAGCTTTTTCAACAGATAAACTGCAAGGAAAAAAGTAAAGTATGAACCTATAGATTACAAAAGAAAATGTATGGACCTTACTTGGATCCTGATTTGAGCAAACCAACTGTAATACAAAGTTTATGTAACAACCAAGGAAATTTGAACTCTGACTGGAAATTGAATGATATTATAGAGTTATTGTCATTTCTTTAGGTACTCTATGGCATATTGCTTTTGTTTAAAAAAAAAGAGGCTTTATGTTTTAGAGCTACATATTAAAATATATATGAATGAAATTGTATGATGCCTAGGATTTGCTTTAATGTAATCCAGTGTTGATAGTAACGGGAGGAATGGGTAGGAAATATAAATGAAATGAGATTGGACTGAAATTGATAACTGTTGAACCCCCAGCACGTATCACCGAACTTCATTAAACTATTCTAATTTTGATTGTTTCAAATTTTCTATAATAAAAAGTGAAAAAATAAGTCAAGACTCCCACTCCTCCACCCTCCCAATTTAATAGTTTGAGTGAAATGGCAAATATAGAGGGAGAAATCAGGGTTGTACAAAGAGGCCAGAGGTGGCCTCTTCCAGGAGGAAACAGGCGTGCTTTCATCAGTGCATGCAGGAAATACCACAGGCCTAGGCACAAAGAAAGGCTCACCATGTACATGAGTGTCAGGCCCAGGGGCCACAGAGCACAGATTTCTGTTACGGGCAGTGAGAAGTGACCTTGAAAGGCGCAGTAGGGTAGGGGTGGGCCGTCCAAATGGGGAGCCAGGAGTCTGTTTATTGGGTTCACGTAATCATTAGGGTTCCACACAATGGAGCGACACTGTTTACCACAAGCATAGTTGAAAAGGGATTTGGGGAGGCTCAGAACCAGGCAGTCAGCATTGCAATATGCAAATGATGCCAAAGGAGAACTGACAGAAATCTGGTTTCTCACTGCAAGTATGGGATAAATGGAGAGGCCAAAGTAGACTGAGGGCATGGAGAAGGGTCTGGCAGAGAAAGGGCAGGTGGGAGGTAGAGTCCCTTCAGGTGACAGATGTTGGGCTGACTCTACCTGTGAGTAAAAAGTATACGTGACGCATTTGTTGTGTTCTCTTGCAGTTCAAAGAGGATGATGAGGAAAAATACTTCTTTTGATGTCTATAAATCAAAGTATAAACCCTGTGCCAAAATAATTTAACATCTGTGCCTTTTAAAAAAGTTTTAGTTCTGAAAACTGAAAATATAAAAGATGCAAATATTACCTTAAAAACCAAACCAAACATTTCTCGTTAAGAAAAATAAAAAACTATACAGAAATATAAATTATATGGATATATTTTTCCTTTGTAACACAAATTTGGGAAACTTCAGAGATAATCTTTAGAAACCTTTGATAATGAAAAACTGAAAGATGTTAGGGAACTTCTGAACATAGTTGAATCAGCCTGGGGAAAAAATCAAAATACAAAATGAAAGAAGACACTTACAACTTCAGGATGATTTAACCCAAGGTGGACAGTTATATAAGCCATGCAACTTTGGTTTTGTTGCTGATGAAAAATTAAGATGAATTTGTGAACATTTCTAAGTAAAATTCTGTAAACATTTCTTTTAGGGACTTAATGAGAACTAGATTTTTAAAACTAAGTTTTTAAAAAGAAAAGCTCAGACTTAGCTAATTGCTATGGTAGAAGCACACAAATAATCTGTAAGAGGAGACAATCAAACTAATCTAACCATATGAAAAAATGTTAGAAGCCCGAATTAGAGTTTACACCTGAGGCAATCATTTCCCTCCGTACAGGGCTGTTTGGACCCAGCCTTCATAACATTTTATTTCTCCATCTCTCTTTTGCTTCACATTAGTCGGGTGAACTTATCATCTCCCCAACGCAGAGTCCTCCTGTGATTTGTTAGGCTGGTTTATAATAATGAGTCCGTGTGTGGATGGGAACAGTGACAGTCTGCTTATAACTATGTGAAATTTGAAAAGGCCCCAAATGGGACCCTGGAGAGGCCGGTCTGTTCTGTTTATACCCACCCTCTTTGGCTAAAATAGGCATGTGTCTGTGCAGAGAAATGGTGCCACACTGGAATCTTGGAATTTCCAGAATTAGGAAAAGGACTTCAAAGAATGACAAGATAAGCAGAAATAAGATTTTCAGGTGAAAACCAATTTTAAAGGAAAAAGAAACCTTTTCCAGATGCTCCTTCTGAGCAGAATCCAGTTATATTTAACATCTCAGATAAGTCATCAAAAATAAAGAAACAAGTAAAATAAAAGTTCTGTGGTACTATACTTGGCATAAGACAATTAAAAATATGTATTGACTCCCTAAATCTTGATCTTAGATACCAAAAAGATGAGTGGCTCAGCACTGAGATTTCACCTTAGCTAGGGTATTTGGAGTTCTTTTTTAAGAGGGTGGTTTCTGACAAAAGTAACTCACTCTAAATGACATCTGTAGAGAAGAAAATTCACCCTGGGGTGAAGCAAAGTCCTCCTGTAAGTAATTTACCTCATGGAACCTTCGGGGCATCTCTTTTAATGGCCACGTCAAAATAACTTCTAAAGCCATACAGGAAAGCTAAAAGCCATTTCTGACCCCACCCCAACCGCCCCATAGGCTTCAGTTTAATTTTACTGACAAACTGAAATTTAAAAATGTTCCCTCATTTATATTTATCCCTAGGCATTCATAAATGACAAGCGTGTGCTTAAAGAACAATTATTATTTATTCCACGGGGAAACCTGTATGGCTTTTCTCACCCATCAGGTTGGATCGTCTTTCCAAGCTGATGATCCTGAAGTACAGAAAGTGGGAACGGGCCTGGGATGCAACCCTAACTGCTGCAGGGAAATAAAAAATAAAATAACCTTTTACGTAAACCTTCTGCTTCCAAGGCAATTACTCCATGTTGGTCAATATTTCTAATATGAATTATAACCACAGCAAACAAATCATTGTTTCACATTCTGGCGGGTATCAACCGCCAAAGAATAACTTCAAACTAACCACTTTCCCTCCAGCTGAAGGAGGAGAATGTTGCTAAATCCTTACTAGTCTGAAGGGACTCTATAGGTATATGATATTCCAAATTAAATCATGCAGATGTCTGAACATAATTATGAGTTCCCGGAGTATGAGCAGCATGTGTGCTAAGTGAAGATTTCACCACCTCTTCTCAGCATTTAACTGTAACAGCAACATGTTCAACTGTTGACTTGAAATAGTTTCTTAGTGAAATTAAAGTTAGCAGACTTATTAGATGAGAAATCAAATAATGACTCATATCTTATTCTTTTTAACTACCTGAAAATATGCCAGAAAGAATAAAGTTACTTATCAAAATTCATCACAGCAAAAGGGGCAGTTATCTTTTCACATCTATTTAAAACAAAAATCAAATCCAGCACACTTTGTAACATCTTAAGTAATGTTCTTTTATATGATGTACAAAATTTTATTTTGACATATACAGTTTGAATGAGGTTTTAATAATGTACATCAACGAATTTGGGAAGGGATAATTGAGAAGGCAGTATACCTATCACTGAACAAAAGTTTTAACACATAAACATATTCGCAAACTCAAAGTCTAAGAACTCTTATGGAAAGATCCCATAAAATCTAATAGCAAATTAAAACAATGAACAAGGAATGAAAGGACACCAGAAAAAAAAATATCTGCCAAATGCTGTTTTTCGGTTCACTTATTGTCAAGCCAAAATCTTGTCGCTTTAATGAGAAGAATATATTTTTAAAAAACGGTTGCTACATCTGCTCTGCGGTCCCATGCAGTGACACATGTTTTCTCACACACTCTCTCTCTCACACACACACACTCTCTGACAGGGATTCCCAGGACACCAGTGGGGCCTCTTTCAGGCCCTTAAGTGTTAACAGCAGAGGCCTGGCTGAGACCAGGCGTCTGGCCCGATTTAAATGCCCTGTCTTCAGAGCACTGCGGTGAGCACGGCCATAAAACTAGGGGACACTGCTGAACCCAGTGTGTGACCCCGCCCGACACACACGACTTCACTGGTCCGAGCAGGGCTGCCCGCCGGCATTCCATAAACTGTCAAACTGAGACCGGTGGCAGCCCCACAGCCACAAAGGGATGCCTTGAATGAGAAGAGCATGTTTCTACACCGCATTTGAGAAAGTCTGGCTCCGAGCTATGCTCTGATTAACATCACATCTCCTCCTTCACTCCCTCTCCGCAATCTTGTCACATCTGGCTGACAAAGCCTCAGCAGCTCCTGCAAAGCCAGGCGGCCGGAGGGGCTCGGGGTCTGGCAGCGGCGACCGGGCAGCGGCCTCCTCCTCGCCCGCGCCGGGCCCCGCCGCCCGGCTCCCCGCGGGGACCCGAAGGGACGCTCCCGAGACGGGCGGGCGCGGAGCTCGCAGGGCCCGAGCGGGACCGAGTCGTCAGGGGAGCTCAGAGCAGGGGACGGAAGGCCCCGGGGGCGCCTCCCGGGCGGAAACCTGAAGGCAGCGCGGGGACAGCTCGGGCTCGGCAGCCCGGCTCACCTCCTGTCGCTCGCAGGTAAACCGCTCAGCGTGGCGACACCGCTGTCCGCTCTCACGTGGGCGCACGGCGCCTGCACCCCGAGCCGCGCTCGGCAGGGCGGGGGCACCTCACGCGGAACCGTCCCCAGGACCGCACGGTCCGCTGTGACACTCGTAGAATCCGCTCCCGCACCTTCAACGCCGGGAGGCTTTCTGACAGGACCTGCCTGGATGGGGATTTTCAAAGTGGTTGGGGCTTTTTGTCGCTGTGGCTGTTGTTCCACAAAAAATTTGTCCCACAGTGGGTAGGAGCCCCGTCGCGGCCGCTCGCCCGCCCCCGCTTCTCCTCACGAGTGACCGCATTCACCACACACACACGCTCAGCTTTCCCGAGAAACAAAATCCAGGCAGAAAAACGGTCACTCTGAAATACCACTAATTCTGAGGTAAAAGAAAAATAAAAAGCGGGACACATCCCACAGGTTGGAACAGTACGTCCGAGCGTCCCTGGACTCAAGCGCGAGGTGCCGCCTCTTCCCACACGCCCGCGCCGCTCCGGACGTCGGGCGGCGACCGTCCGAGCCCCTACCGCCCTCCCGGCGAGGACGACGCTCCCTGCTGCCTCATCTCGGCGCCGCGCCGCCCCGCAGGTGGCCTCCAAGTCCCCCGGGAGCCGGCCGAGCCGCGTCCCGGCCTCGCGCCCGCGGAGCGCGCCGCGCTTACCTCAGCCATCCTGCGGCCGCTGCAGGGCCAGGGCTCCCGGCGCGTCTCCCCGGCCCGGGCCGCCCCGCGTCCGCCCCGGCTCGGCGGGCGCCGACGCATCCAAGCTCCCGCCGTCGGGCCCGACCCGGCGAAGTGGGCGGCTCCCGGGGTGCCCGGCCGCGCAACGCGAGTGCCCGCACGCCCGCCCCCTGCGCCCGGGGCGCCCCTCCGCCCGCCTCCCCGCCCCTCCTCCCGGGCCGCCGAGTCGCCCGGGCTGCGGGCCTGCTGCGCCGCTCGGGAAGACGCCTCCTGCTCAGGAGGCCCCTAACGCACTAAATCAATGCAGCTGAGGCGAGGCCGTGGCCCCGCAGCCCGCGGAGACCTCGCCGGCGGCCGGCGCGGAGGTGTCTGCCCCCGCCGGGCTTGAAGGCACTTGTTGGTGAAAGACACAGACGTGTCGGTGTTTGCCTCTCCCGGGAAGGGCGAGACGCTCTGAAGTTCCCTGGCTCTCCTCTCAGGGCATGATTCTGCCTCCCCACCTACCCTGGGGCGCCCTCGGGGTCCCACGGGGCGGCGGAGGAGGGCTGGCCACCCCCACCGTCGGAGTTTATGCCCGAGAAAGTGGGGGGACGTACCCCAGGGTGTGGAAA
>RJWJ010021207.1:0-28190 GCA_004363605.1 Indri indri
AAAATGATGATTTATTTGATTTTCGGTCAACTCATGAGGAACCCACTTATTGAGCTTTTTCACCTTTCCAATTTGCTTCAAATGCCAGATGACTGTAGAATGGTCAACATTTGTTAAGTTCTTCAGTGACTTCTCATGTAGTTGTAAGAGGATTGTCTTAGATGATTACTCTCAGCTGGTCATTGTCAACTCCCCATGGCTGGCCACTGTGCTCCTGATCTTCAAGGGTGTTGTCTCCTTTGCAAAACTTCTTGAACCACCACTGCACTGTAAGTTAGCAGTTCCTGGGCCAAATGCGTTGTTGATGTTGCAAGTTGTCTTCACGGCTTTACAACCCATTTTGAACCCGAATAAGAAAATTGTTTGAATTTGCTTATGTCTAATATCATTTCCATAGCCTAAAATAAAAACAAAATAAATAGCAACTAATAAGTCATTAGCAAAAACACATAAAGCAAGAAGTGCACATTAAAATGATGTGCAATATAACCACATTTATTTAAGAATGTTTCCAATATCAAATGGCAAATTTCAACAATGCTAAAACTGCAGTTACTTTTGCCCCAACCTAGCAGAAGCTTGGCTAAACAGGAACTGCTTAGCCCTTACATACTTTGCACAGAATGGCTAAGACACAGAAGAATGTCCCCTGGGGGACTTTGAAAGTGCAAATTCTTAATAAGTTCATCATTTACAGAGGCTGAACCCCTGCCTAGGGACAGAAAAATAAAAAGCAGGGCCATCAGATGAAGGCATTTCTTTTCCATGTAACTTCCCAGGCCATGCTCCCCAGGTGACTGCTGCCCAGGAGGTGGGGGCAGCAGAGCAGGACTGGGAGAGGCTAAGGCTGCATTCGCCCACAGGAGCATCTTATACTAAGGGAGCCTAGGACAGAGAAGGAAAAAGGCTCAAGGAAAGAATTCACCTTTCTTCTTCAGGATACATTTTGGACCCTGATCCTCCAGGGCAGTGAAAAGAATGATTCTCTTCAAAATATGCCTTCTATGCAGCAGTCCCCTACCTTTTTGGCACCAGGGACTGGTTTCATGGAAGACAGTTTTTCCACAGACCTGGGTGTGGAGGAGAGGTGAGGGATGGTGAGGCAGAGCTCAGGCTGGGATGCCAGTGATGGGGAGCAGCTGTAAGTACAGAGGAAGCTTCCCTGGCTCACCTGCTGCTCACCACCTCCTGCTGTGACCTACCCTTCCCTACCCCCGCGCCACCCCGTTCCTAAGTTACATGGAAGATAATTGTTCCTTGAATGGGGGGCGTGGCCCTTGTGGCCTGGTCCCTAACAAGCCATGGACCAGTACCAGTCCACAGCCTGGAGGTTGGGGACCACAGTTCTACAGATGTATTTTTTTAAGACAGTCTACACACATGCGCACTCACACACACATACACAGACACACACTCTGGAGGACATGTTTGGATAGGTATGAAGATCTATGCCTATGCAAACATGCTTCAAGTTGCTTTCACACTTTTCAGGGGCTGAGTGTTACTTTTCAGGACATATGTTAATCCCAAATGTAATGGACAGAATGAGAGAAAAACAGTCTTCTTGTTTTATTTTCTATGCTACAGACCATAAAATCAGTATACAAAATTGAAAGCAAAATTATGATACATAAATGTTGGCAGTAGGCCTTAAGGAATGACTTTCTCTGGG
Organism: Indri indri; assembly: GCA_004363605.1. Taxonomy (NCBI): domain Eukaryota; kingdom Metazoa; phylum Chordata; class Mammalia; order Primates; family Indriidae; genus Indri; species Indri indri. The sequence goes on from RJWJ010021207.1 coordinate 1,673, forward strand.
AGCTAGCTGTAAAAATAAGCCTATTTTGTTTATGAAAAAATATGACTTACATCTTCAAATATAACAGGGAGGTTAATTATATTTTGCAGATGTTATTTTAGTTCATGTAAGTTTGCACAATGTTTGCAATCTCCAAGTAGAATAATAGTTCCCAGACAGATGGCTGGAAAGATTGACATTTAGAAAAGCAATTTCACCATGCACTGTTTCAGGGTAAAGGCCTAGGCTAAAAAGTTGTGCCAAAGTTCTGGGCCATTATAAATCCAGAATGTAGCCATGGGAGAGGGAGGCTAAAACTGAGAAAAGTTCAAGTTAAAACAAAGGCATAAATTGGTGGATTAGAGAGAGATTGGGAGCTCGTCGCTAAAGTCCATAAGGAAAGAGGGGTAGTTGCAGGAAGTTTTGTCAATTGTAGCAACAAGAATGATGATGAGAGAAAGGTTTTGATCTTCAAAGAAAGAGAATGTTTTGAAGGGAAGAATAAGTTTCAAAGTTCCACTGGTAACAGGGTCTGCCTCCAGGGAACCTGGGCTGCCACCCACACAGGCTGGGATGGCCATGATGAAAGTGAATTTGGACCATATCATACACCCAGATGACAATGGTACGAATTTTTGTAATTAATAAATTCAATTCTCATCATTAGAGTCTGAACTTGTAATTGTCAATGAATAATATGCATTATTATAACATGCATTATTATAATACGCATTATTTCTTAGCAAATAGTTTAGGAAATTATCTAAAGAAAGCCATTTTGCTCCTGTGAAGAAACAACTAGGTTGCTGTGTACGCACGATTGTATGGCTGCCGTGGCTTTGCTGTGGTGCTATGACGCAGTTATTTTGAGGTGCACAGTGCAATTGCATCATTTCGTTTCAGCAGAAGTCACTTGAACAGAGAAATATCTCAGAATGAAAAGAGGAAATCAAGAACAAAGGCCCTAGTTAGGTGGGAGAGTGTGATGGAGATATTTAGGAGGGGACTTTGGGAGATGAGAGTTGAGGCCAGGAAAAGGAACCTCAGCACGAAGACCTCTCTTTCTTCCTGAGATCTCACTTGAAGTGGTGAGACTTCACCAGTTCCAGGGAGAAAATTATACTTTTAAAATACTTGTTTTTTTAATTCTTGGTCTCTCTATTCCCCATTATTATCCCGTTGGTGAAGTTTTCCTGGGTTCTACCATCTCTGCTGAGAGGAACCAGGGAACTTTGTATTCACACATGATCAGGGGCAGCAGGTACAGGCAATATCCCTATGCTGTACCTGCCAGGGGCCAAGGAGATAGCAGAGGTGCACTCGGGGGAAGAAACCTCAGTGGCAGAGTTGTGCCCAGTATTCAACTGTCCCTTCCCACCAAGAGACACGAGGTGATTCCATCCACCTTTCTGGTTTTAACTACCCTCCCTCCACACTACAACATCCCTCAAATCATCATTTTTAACCCAGATTTCTCATTTGGTAGTTCCCAGCTCCACTGAAAATTTCTGCAGACATCTAAACACTTGCTGTTTGAAACAGAACTCATGGTGTCACCTCTCCTATGCAAATGTACTCCTCTTCCTGGATATGCTCCCTGGTTTGTGGCTCCAGCATCCGCCAGACACCCAAGTCATCTGACACACACAACCGGTGCCACGCCCTTCCGTCCTTTCTGCCCTGTCTCCTCCACTGCCCTTTCTTCTCCATTCCACATCTTATCATAACACACCTGGGCCATTTTCTCAAATCGTAACTTTTCAGATCGATTCACTAGACCCTTACCAGAGAGAGTTTTCACAAATGCAGATCTGATGATATCACTCACTTGCTTCAAACCATCCAAAACTCCAGATCTCCTGAGAATAAACACCAACTCTGTTGCATAGCCCAGAAAGGCCACTCTTTTCTGGCCCCAGTCAATACTCCTCCTTGTCACTGACTTCAGACTCCACCAGGCAGCAGTCCTAAAAGTTTGCAGACCCCCAAACACAGCCTGCTGTTGTGTGCCTCCGTGCCTCTCATATACTACCCCCATTTCCAGAGAGGGCTTGTCCTTGTCTTGATTGCAAACTTATTCACACTTTAAATTTTGCTAAAACATTACCCTGAATCTGCCTGACAGAGTCAACTGCTAAGTTACATGTATGATTTACTTTTAAGATGTATTTTTATTTGCACATGAATCCCAGTTTCCCTGCTCACGTGTCTACATCCTATACTGGCCTTTAAGTTTCTCGTGAACAAGCTCAATGTCTGCGCACACTCCAGGCTCTTTCCCATAGATCCTTTCACCACTTTTCCCTGCTCTGCTCTGTACTGTGGAGGGCACAGCCCTGCAGGAGGGGTCCCCATGTGGCTGGCTTCCAACTCTGTCCAGCCACTAGGAGGCACTGGAGAGCGGGTAGCAGGTGGAAGGAGTATTTCTCCCTGTTGCTCCACCTTTAGCAGCATCTCCAGTGGCACCTGTGCTTCATCCATGTCCCTTTCTCCTGAGCAGGCTGGCAGGGTTCCTGGTTCCATTGCTGATCTCACCCCAGAGGTCTGATGACACCGCCTCCCGCCTATAGGCTGCAGTGACTCCTGGCACTTGCCAATCTCTGGCCAAGTCACTGTCTTCTGTTGGAATTTTCAGTTCTTCCATCATCTCTTTAATCAACCCCTTGCATAAATGGAAGTCCTTTACTTTTAAATACTCAGAGTGGCTCTGTTTCCCTATTTGTATCCTGACTTATGTAGTATCTTACACAACTTTGTAGTATGGACACTTAACCCAGTGCTAGACACATTGTGAGAGCTCAGAAAATGTTTATGTGCTTATGGAATGGATAGGAGAAGAAAGTTAACCAACAGAGATTGTGAAGAAAATACAGACAGGACTGAGAAAGGCATCAGAAATGAAGCCCGATGGCTGGCCTACCAGAAAAGGAAGGAGAGCATCCCCGGAAAAGCCAGGCGCTTCTGGGACAAGATCATGCCAAAAACAACAAGAATATGGTCTTCAAGCTCAAGTCCAAATCCTGCCATGACCTCTCTGTGCTCTAGGCACCCAGAGTCACATAGATGTCCCCCTAATGGACATCGCTGATGGCTGTTGGGACCGATAATCTATATTAGATTGGATACTTGAGTATTGTTAGATGTGGCTTCCCCCATTGCAGCCAGGAACTAACGTGTTAGCCTCATGGGCAACATGATGCATGAGAAATGAAAGATCTTTGTAAAAAGTCAGTATTTATTTACAGGACAAGCCTGACCTTACTACTTGAACACCTAAGGCTCTTTAGAGGATGTGTTTCGTGTTCACATGTGTTTCTTCTCTCCTTTGGATAGCAGAGAATGGAAGCCTACAAAAGAATGCCTAGAACAAGAACGTTTCATCATTAAAATATCACCCAGTATTCTGATATGTGACTTTGAGGCCAATGGGTCATAAACAAATACAGGACAGCTGACAAGGATTTATGCAAAGGAGGGAGGACTTTCTACATACCTTTTATCTGTGGAGCTAGAATAGTAGGACTGAACTCATCAAAATTGTGACTCTTATTGTTCTAACTGTGAAAAGAAATTGCTGGAAACTAAAGCTTAGCAAACAATTTTTGTTCAATGACCACAGAGTCTTTTAGAATTGGGAACTGATAGATGTACCACTTACAAGTTCAAAAATTATATCTTTACCTATGTGTCTTACAGGTTTTTATTTAGGGGAAAATTATTTGAATCAAATTCTACTTAGTCAAACCACCTTTCATGTTTTATTATTTTTGCAATCATGGAGCCATCATAAAAATATTTTTAAATCTGAATTTATTGATAGACTGGAGTATAAAATGTCAATTTTAAAAATATAATCAAAGTCTGAATTTTGATAAAACATGTAATATAGAAACTCCTAGTATTTTGGGTTGACCCTCAATGCCACAGCTGTGCTCTATTTATTATTATTTTGCAAAATAATCATTTTAACATTTGATAAAGCATATTTATGAACACATTTCTTAATAACAAAAATGTCCATTTTATCGCCATTTTCTATCTTTTTCAAAATATGCAAGTTTTTACCTATATGTCTGATAATAAAAGAAATAAAATATTTGGGGGAAAAAAAAAGAAATGAAGCCTGAATATCCAGCCTTGTGTGCAATAAGGATTGGGATGCCAGGAGGAGAAACAGGGAGTTTACAAGAAGACATGGTTGACAAGAAAAAGAAATCACCAGGGATTCAGTTTTTGTTATTAAAAATGTTTCAACACTCTATTGTCCCACTGTATACTAATTCTATATATGTTATAATTTAAAACTTTAGTAATTCTCCTTTAGAGAGCTTAAAACTTCAAGACCTTCCATGTACAGAAGTGAATTTGTTCTGAACTCTACTGAAAAACTCTTTTTTTTTGTCTTACTTGAGATATAATTCACATACCATATTAATTCAACTGTTTAAAGACCATACAATTTAGTAATTTTTGCATGTTCACAAAATTATACAGCCTTCACCACTATTTCCAGAATGCTTTCAATCCAGAAAGAAAGCCCATAACCAATAAAACTCTCTTTCCCCCTCCCTCCAGCCTTTGACAACCACTGATCTACTTTCTGTCTTTACGGATTTGCCTATTCTGGACATTTCATGTAAATGGAATCATGCAATACATTCTGTTGTTGTTTCTAGCTTTTCCCATCTTGGCTAAGTTTTAATATTAATTTAACATCAGTTATTAAGTTTAAATTTCAATAAACAGTGTAATGGAAACATAAATATTGTTTTGATAAAATCCTAAAATGCAATTTTAAAGCTATAAGGATGGAGGAGGATTAATTCTAGTTAAACGTTCAGAAAAACCACATGCTGAGTTTCTCAAAATTGTGCATATTGTCTAGCACTAAAGTTTTCTTTCTGCTGATTAATTAAAATGATTGTCTTTATAATTTTTATCTCTCTTTGCTCAAAAAATATACTTAGGAGGATTTGTAAACCCTTGTAATAAATGTAATCATAACTGTGCATAGCCCTCATGGAAGAGTTCATTATTTTCTCTTTTCACCAAACTGAAAGATACCTTTTTGCAAGAGTTATATCCAGTCCTCATCTTAAGACAGCTTCAAGTTCCACAGAGCCTTACCCCATGTGCTTTTTTTGCCAGCTGCAGGTAGTTGGTGTCTGGTTTCCCAGTGACTGCATATGGCCTTGTGGGGAGAAGCAGTGTTCTCCTTACTGTTATGATATTCCTTATATAAGTAATAGGAACCCCAAGTCTATCCCCAGTGGAAATCATGTCACAAATGTCAAAATGTGTAATTTTTTTCCAGGTCACACTTGCAAGCCCATCTGACCTCTTGTCACTGTTACACAAACACTCCATATCTCTTAGCCCAGAGCTAAATCCAAAGACAACGTTTCATGCTTCTGTGCCTAGAAATCTAATTCCCTAAAATCTAAGAAGACACACTCTACCAAAAAAAAAATTATACATGCACCCGTGAAAGTATGTATGAAGCTACTTGTCAAAGATTAGAGTAATTTAAGCCATCACATACTAATTACATAGCTACAATATGCAAAATACAGTGCTAGGTTTTCAGTGTTACAAAGCTAAACTAGATTCCAGAGCTGCACTCAAGAACTTAAAATGCTACTGCAAAACTAAACCATTGGGTAGCTTCCAGTTCTAGTTCTTAATAAGATGAAGTAAGGATACCCGGCTGGTTCTCCGGGGATGGTGCCAGGTGGGACCTCGGTGTGGGTTGGTTCTGCTGTTGGCACACTGGTCACTCATCCCCCCACCCTGATTTCCTGCCACTACCTATTGTCCAAACCCAACCAGAAATCAGGGTCAAGACATTCAGACTTCCCTACTTTCAAAGTAGAAACTGAATTCCATGGGACGCTCCCATCCCTTCCCCACTCTTATGCCCACCTCCCACCCCCATCTTCCCCTAGAGCTCTAGCACCCAACTGTTTTATATATATATTTTTTGGACATAATGAGGAGTGATTGTGGTCTTCATAATATGATGGGTGACAATAAATAATTACTTTCATTTTACATTGTATTTAATTTTGTTTTGCATTTTCTCACTGAGATTTCTTCTTCTGATGGCTATACACTTTACCTGTATTTCTACATGTCAAATCTATCAAATGCCACATTTAAGGTTGTCTCATTATTTTGATCTACCATGTTCAGTCACCAACTCTGCAAAGTTTAGTTATGGCTGAAAACCTAAACCCCTCTAACATTCAACATATAAACATCGGCCGGTCAATAAAATGTATTTTTTCATTATGTGTGTCTAGTTCTCTCCTTTTACTATGGAGAATAAAGCTGATATCTAAATCACAGGGAGCTAGAATTCTACTGGCATTCTATTAAACCAGGCCTTCCCAGCCCTCCCGTTGTAAACCAGGCTTCAGGCACAATAAATAAAACAGCTAATGTGGCAGTGAGTGGGAGAGCTGAGATTGTATAAGGCTATCATGAGGAAAAGGGTGACTATTTCATTACTGCTGCTTGTTTGTATTTCACTATTGCATTTGTATAAAAACTATTCACATGATAGAAAACATTCATGATGCAGTAGCTCCTCTTTTGTTGCTACAACAGGAGAAAAGGTAAAATTCAAATTCACAAATTAGATCCTTAACTTGAGATGGAGTCTCATCGCAAGGTTTTTAATGATCTGTAAGAAATGCAAAAAATTGTCAACATCAGTGTTTTGCATTGTAATGAACCTTTGCATTGTAATTAACCTTTCAAGACATGTAGCCAACAGCTTGTGCTAAAAAATGAACTCCAGATAGAAACGATATTTCTCACTCAGCAGGGTGTTTTCCATTAAATTAAAATATTCGATATTTCTGCACACATTAGCTTTACTAATTGAAACTAATTTAATGCTCTCGAAAGGCTTAAAAGCAAATGTGGGCGAACACAGGTATTGAGAGGATTTTCCTGACTGATTAGCAACGTGTTTCTGTAAACAGGTGGCACAGTGGTTGGCCTACCTGTTGGTATACTATTAGACCTTGATGAAAAATGTTAATTTTCATTTGTGTTAATGGCCTTTGACTTGAGCGCTTCACACACTGTTCACTGGCCTTCTCAGTGGGCACGGATGCCAGCCTCCCTCAGCATGGCTTGCCATTCACATTAAATATTCATCACAGAAACAAATAATCATGGCCTGGAACGACACAAATTATGGATTTGGAGAGATCCAAGCAAGTTCCTGTGGATGGGGAGAAGGGAATGTGAGGCTTTTGTTTTCCTAAGATTCAACGGAATCTTTGCAAAGCTGCCGGGTGGTCACCATTTTCAGATGGCACAGCTGCAGATAGACCACGTCTGTTTATATCAAATTGTGAAACTTGCCATGTGTATTTATGTACACAAGGAGTATCTATTCATTTATTCAACAATCATTTTTCTCCAGTGACTACACATATTAGGCACAGCTTCAAGAAACTGCTCTCATGTAATTTCTAATTCCAATGGTTAAAATCAGATGATAAGCAAACATCTTTATACTGGCATAACCTCAGGGAGAAAATTCCCATCCCTCTATGGGAAGATGAGCTCTTAAATAGTTCATTCTAAATGTAAAGCTGAGAGTGTCTCCGGGGTGGCTTAGCTCTGCGTGGCTGTTTGTGGGTATGGGGGCAAAACTTGGAAATTTCAGAGCAGAGCAAAATATAAAAGGAACAGAAAATAGAATATAAATTAGAAGCAAGAAAATTAAAATGAGAACATGAGAGAACACAAGAATGAGAAAGAAAGACAGAGAAATAGGTGAAAAGAAGGCAAGAAATGGAAGCAATCCCCTGTAAACCCAGCAGCCACGGAGCACCCTGTGATGACACCAGCAATGACTCCAATTGCCCTAGACTTTTGTTAGGAAATGGCACGGATTTCATTATTTCCTCCCCCTAAAAAACAGTGATGAATATAAAGTGTATATTTCATATGCTAGAATGAAAGTGATTTTTCAGGTGCCTTGAGGCACTGTCGTGCAGGCACACCTTATATGGTAAAGTGTATGTATGACATAGGTTTGGGAGCTGCTAGCTTCACCTAGGAAGCGTAGCAGCAGATCTGCTTCTCATTGGCTTCTTTCAAAATCTCTCCAGGGATAATGATCTTAAGCTATGTTGTTTCGTGGGAACTGATGTGAAGGACTAACCTAACTCACGCTGGTACTGGAAGGGTGAGTGGAAGCCACTGAGTAAGTAAATCTGTCTTCAGAAGTCCTTGTTAGAAAGAGATCGTTCATCCATAAAAGCAACAAATATTTATTATGTGCCTCCCATGTGTCAAGATCTGGGTTCGCTCTGGAGATAGAGCAGTTGAACAAGACTGCAAGGTCCCTGCCCTGTGGAGCACCCATGCTCCGTATTGGTCACCCTCCCCACCTCTCAGGAGGAATCCACCACCAGGGAGGGGAAGAGTGACCTGTAAACAGCACGTTCTCAATCCCGGTGTTTTAAGAGTTCTACCTCGAAAACATAATTGGTGAGGCCTCTTCTTCTACCTTTCTTTCTCCTTCTTCTACTTCTTATTCCACCAGTGTGGCCAGGATGGATAGGGGGGTGAAAGCTCTTCTCTCCCTGTCGGGGCCACTCTGAGCACTGGAGGGAAACAAGGTCTATCCTGCTGTCTTCCCCGCTCCCTTCTTTTTCTCCAGTGCCAGGGAGTGTGACAGATTCTCCTGCCTTCATCACCCATGGTAAGCTTCAGAGTGGACATAGTGATGGGGGAGTTCTTGTGATGACCTCGATCAGGGGACCAACAGATGCCTGAATCCTACTGTGAGCTGACTGTTCCCTCCTTCCCGTGAGTTCTCAAAAAGCAGTTATGCGCCAAGGAAAATAACCACAGTAAAGAAAAAATTTGTGTGTGATTGTGATTTGGGCCCCCAAATTCAATGCACAACTGCTGTAAATTATCGATGGACACAAAGCTGGTTTCATTTTGCCAAGCTAAGGAGGCCAAGCATCGCGGACCAAAGCTCATTTCCCCATGCCTTGGGTGGAGCTGCAGAGGATGTCTTTCCTGTGAAGGTATCAGTACCTACTTCCCTGCCCAAAACCCTCCTTAGTCAATTTTCCTGAGGCAGAGTGACAATACCACTATTGTAAGCAGACTCAGATGTGGGCTGTGCAGTACTTGGATGTATTTAAGTTGACTCAGCCTATGCCTGCTTATTTCCATGATTAAGGCCCCAAAGCTTAGTTCTTATCTTCTTCCCAGACCTTGATACTGCAGTGTAGTGCATGGGGTTCCCATGTCAGTCCCTGAGGGGGCTTTGCTGCCACATGTCTCACCTCTAATCACTGGGGTCTATGATATCCCTTGCCCTTGGCTCTCATTTCCATCATGCTGAAGGCTTTTGTTCACTGTCCTCCTGGTATTTGAAGCCCAGTCCTCAAAAGCCTGTCTACTGATCAGATCCTTTGTCCTCCAAAAGCAGACCTCCTAGATGTTAACTTGCAGCCCACAGGACTTCCTACTTCCATATACCTTCTGTCTTGACCTCTATGCTACTGTTAGGGTCACCTTGGAGCTCCAGGGCCAACCATTGCCTCCTGGCAGTGCACCAGCATATTGGGCCTCCTGCCTGCCTGGCTGAACTTATGCAACATCACAGTTTACCCTGCCCCCTATACTGCTCTGCCAATGGGGGGTCCCTGACTCCTCATCCCTGCTCCATGTGGACACAGAACCGTCTTGCCTCAAATCTAAATTCATGGCATGAAAATCCATACTCTTTCTCCCTCCATGGCATTCCTTTTTCTTTCCAAATTCCCTACACGTTGTGCCCTATAGACTTCTTTCCTAATGTAGGTGTTTCTTCAAGAAGAGAAGAGAGGAGCTGTGTTACTTCAAAGTGGTAGTAAGCCAACCTAGCTTCATTTTAAACCAGGATGCTCCACAGTGAAGGGCACACTCTCCTTACTACAGGAACATAGAGCACTCAGGATGGGGTGTGGAGATGTTTTAGAGCGTAAGGGCCTCCACATACGCCTTAACTCACCACGGAGTAAGATGGAGGCAGGGTTACGGTGACTATACACTAATATTCCCTTTCCCTGAAGATTCCCCTTAGCTTTTTCTTCTCCTCAACCTGCCTTTTCTGTTGTGAGGAGGCAACAGGATCCTCCTCAGCACCCCAGAGGCTCTGTGCACATAAGGGTGCAGAGTGAGAAGCCAGGGCTGGTCGGGCTGGGCACATCACTGTCTCCAGTCTTGCAGAGATGCAGGAGTCCTTCTTAATCTCAACATTTTTCACAAACCTGCACATAATAGCAGTAGCATTTATGTCATCTGTTGATTGAGGAAAAAAAGGTGAAAAATTATGAGATGCAGTCAGTAGTTCTTTTTAAAATGTTGAATTTATTAAGCATAACACGATACATACATTTGGAAATAGCCATACATGTGGGCAAGAAAAGCTCAACCTATTGATCATGAACGGTGTACAGATTAGGGTCCAGAGGCCTTTCTCTAATTCTACAGCCCTGAGGGACCCTGTCCCACAAGTGGAGGTCACTGCGTCTATGTGATTAGACTAATTTCCCTCTGGTACTAGGAGAGCTAATGGTATATCCCAGGACGTTTGGCATCAGGAAGACAGCCTCAGTCCCCACTTCCCAGTTGCAAACAGGAAAACTGGGGAAGGGCGATGGCTCACGTCTGCCGGTCATGGATCCGTGTCCAGGGGGGAGGCAGTGGGGTGGGGCTGAGGGCAGTCTCCAGAGAAGAAGGGGAGTCACTTCTCTCCTCAAAGCAAAGACATAACCGTGGGCTCTATGCCTAGTGCATGGGCATGTCGTAAACATTTATTCAGTCTGAGTCATTAGGGAATAACTGATCCTCACTCACGAGTGGTAAGTGATTTGCTCTCCTTTCAAGTGAGCAGCACTTTCTCTTCCTTTGTCCATCAAGTGACCTGTTCTATGAAGTGGGAATCGGCACTTCCTTGTCTCAGTGATGAAGTATAAAAACTCCATCTATAAAATAGAAGGCATATTTTCACATTTCCCTTTATCCTTAAGGGAAAAAAGAAGTCCTTCTTAGAGCCTTATCGGTTTCCTTGGTGAGGCAGCTGCTGGCGTTTGGATCGACTATTCTAGACATCGATTTACACTCTGAGTAAGTCTCCTGTGACTCCCCAGAATCATAGCTTGTCAAAGGCAAATCTTCTAAGGCAACATGTCTAAAGATGAGAAGAGTTTCCAAAGATTTATGCATCCACCTCTAAGAAAGAAATACAAACTAAGCCTTCAGTTTTCTTTCTGAAGCTAGTAAATAAAATCCACTTGATGGGTAAGTTCTATGAATAAAAATTCCCCAGGGTCCAAACATACTGTTGTATATGGATTTCATTTTCCTGCCAAGGAAGCATTTTTTTCAAAGGTGCAATGAGTCTAATTAATGTCAGGAAAAATCCTATCCCAAGATCAAGTGATCATAAAGTTGAGCCATGTGCACCGCAGTCATCTCCTAACTTGGAAGAAACTTCATTTCAGTGCTTGCTGAACAACTTAACATCAACTGTGTGTCAGGTCTTGTTAGCAATGAAAATAGGAATGCAAACTAGACACAGTCCCTTTAAGTTTGAGAAAAGCTCAGTGTGCAAGGGAAGCACAGGAGAGGTAACAGGTCCAACCTTGGGGAGATGGAGGAAGGCTTCCCAGGGCAAGGGACATCTCAACTGAGACCTAACGGAAGAGTAGAAGTCACAGAGCAGTCCAGGCCAGTGCTACTCAAAGCAAGTTCCACACACTAGTGCCAATTCACAAACTGTCAGTTATCTCAACAGGGTAAGTACACAATTGAGAATAGGCATTAAGAATCTTTTTATGGCAGTTGGACAAATATCCGAGTATGTGATCAGTAGGCTTCTATTTTATGTCTTTCTGTTTGTTTCTAATAATTCTTTTTTATTGCATTTTATTAAAAGCCTTAGTCTTCAATGAATTGGGAATTTAAAAAAAGAAAAACTGGCCCTTCCCCACCACGGATTTGAGCAGCAGTGATCTGGTCAGTGGTGTGTGAATGCCAAGAGCTGGGAAGAGACACGAGGCAGCAGATTCTAAGGCTTGGCTCTGAGGCTGGAGAGAGAGACATGTTCTGGGAACTGTAGTTCCTCCTGAAGCATTGCTCCCCAAAATACCTTCTTTCCTTCTTCCCATAGCTCACAAGCAATCCTTTACATGGTGATGGCAATTCTTGTCATTGTACATGCTTTCTATGTGTCTAGCACTTCATCTGTGTTACCCAATCTTTATAACCATCTGACAAGTTAGATGTTCTTATTATCCTTGTTTTGTAAATGAGAGAAGTAAGATTTGGCAAAGTAAAGCACCTTGCCTAGGTTAGATCCAGGATCCCAACCCAGGAATCTCTAACTCCATTTTTTTTTTCTGGTCTATTTCCTAGAAGTTGTTATGCATCAGCATCCTAAAATCTCTACATTTAGGACACCCCGTCCCTTTGTTAAGAAGTTGCTAGGAAGTTTCCAGTTCTCATCTTCGCAGCTACCCCTAGAATTGTCTCTCCTTCAAACAACACAACTTTTAAAAGAAAAGTATCTACAACCCCAGTCGTTTTTCCTTTCCCTGCACATGATCCAAGCTTTCATCGGCTTACCTTTCAAATCTGCTGTGAAAGATAATCATGGCTTGAGCTACCAAGAAAGCACACATGTCATTTTGATTTCTGACCCATTTGCTCCAAGAACATTTGCTAGTATAATTCGCAGTCACCAGGATTCTGAAAACTTTCATGAGGATTCTTTTTTCTTCTTCTTGCTCATTTCAGACTAAATCAGGGATGATGATGACTGCAATAAACTCCACTGCGCTGATTAGTGCCTCCTGAAATGTGGCTCTCTCTGGCAGCGGTGCACTGATTGTTCATCACCCAGCGGGCTGCCTTTCTGCTCCATACCACCTCCTGCAACTGGCCTCCTGGTTCCAGGGAAGTTACCAGCTGACAGAGTAAACAAACAGTGATATGCCCTGATTGCAAAACTTTCTAAAATGCAAACATTTCTCCCAAGTACCAAGACAGGAAGCTTTTTTAGTTTTGTTTTGTTTTTTCGAATGTATTCCAGTCATCAGAGAAGCACAGCTCCCCATGAACTTGCCTGTGGTGATAAAAGGATTTGAGTCTATTGCATGAAGCGACAACCATATGGACAGCTTCTCTGAAGGAGATAATGAATAGAATTATATATCAGAGAATTTCAAAGAATGCTCCAGCAGGAAAAGGTATTAAGGATTATCTAAGATGAACTTTTTTATAAAAATCTAACATTAAAGTAAATCTTCTCTTCCCCCTTTTTTTCACATACTATGATATCAACATACTCAGCCTGGGACCCAGAGTTTTGCACCCAATTCTTTATTCTGTGTTTTAACTGCAAGGGGGATTGGCATTGGGAGAGGGACAAATTTTAACCTATTGGTGAATCAGATGGGAACCACAAACTCCAATTAATAAGATGCTTTTTCCTCCAATTCTATTTTGACCTTAACCTTGCTCCTTTCACCTTTGAGGCTATACACCACACTCACTACTTTAGTCATTGTATGGGGCCTCTTTATTGCCTTTTGAAAATGTTATTTTAAAAGGTATTTAAATGTAGGACTTCACTGCCTACATAACTAAAGTAAAAAGTTGATGAATTCAAGTAAGTTAGCATTATTTTCCCTTCATTTTCGATTTTTGCTTTAATATTTTCCTTTTTCTTTGACTTCAAAAATCTGGTATACGAGGGTCATTAAGTTGATTTGGTCATTTGTTGATCAGAATGATTATATTTCCATTTTTGAAACATAACATAAATTGTTAACTTTAAAAGATGCACTTTTAAAAGAACTCACTGCCGTATCCCCATTTTAAGTGGATCTGGAACATGTGGAAGAGATGATTTACTACCGGTATTCACCGATCGGCTTAAATGGAATCAATCATAGCACTTCCTAGTTTTATCCTTCACCAATTCAAACATGATGCACTTTGTTCCATTCTTTAAAAACAGTAGTTAGCATTCAGGGAATGGAGGCATATCAGGGAATACTATAAGAAAAAGCCCTTATTTTCACGGGTGTTTTCTATAATTCATTAATATTTTGAGGTTTACAAAATCCATAGTTATTATCTTCAGAGTGTATTGTCATTACTAGCCTATTTGTGCACATTATGTCATTTATCTTCAGAATAACCATATGAAAATATTTTTTAAATCTGTACCTTATGTTCCAGTTAATTTTGTCTAAAATGCAAAACATTGAATTTTCACTTCACGATGCAGATCTTGCCTACATGTGTCTTCCATGAGCCCTGTTTTCCCATTTGTTTAAAGGTGGGTGATTCTACCAAGGATAGAAGTGTCTTCATCTTTGTCTCAAGCCCATTTTCAAATTTCTGAAAAATTATGTACTTTTGAAATTCTCCACATTCTTACAAGGTTGAAAAATGCCATAAGCAGAGAAGAGGGCAGTGGATCTCGAATAATACACATTAGAACCGCTGGGACATGAGGCATTGTGTTAAAATGCCAATGTCCAGGATTTACTGCCAAGCCAAAGCAGTTAAAATTGCTGAGAGTAGAGCCTGGGCACTAATCATTTACTTAAAAACTCCTCAAGTGTTTCTAACATGCAGCCAGGTTCAAGAACCACAGTGGAAAGCCTGCAGTTTTGGAGTCGGAGACACCTGGGTTTGAAACCTGTGTCTGCCACTTACCTGTGCTGTAATTTGGAGTAATTTACTAATTTTGCTGAATCTCAATTTTCTTATCCATAAAAACTGGAATAATAATTCTTATCTTACACTGTTAGTGAAAGGATTACATGAAATAGCTTACATGGAGGAACCTAGCACAATATTGGGCAGATAGTAGGTTTTCTATGACTAATAGCTTCTCTGACATGTCCTGTCTCATATTTGCAAACTGCATTTCTCTGAGAATAGTGATATCAGAAATACAATGTCTTACATCACACAACCTGAGAAATAAATATCTGCTTACATGTTTCCAAATAATAAGCTATGAGGTTTTCTAGAAAAGATAGTGGGCACATTTTATTCATGTTATGTTCACAAACGATAAGCTACCAGAAATTTCCCCAGGTTTAGAGCATGATTTGCTCAATGGACAATGGCTGATCTAGTGTTTAAGCATTAATGCGTAGCTTTTGAAGCTGCATTTATCAAGAATACATTTAAATTCAAGGACAAAAAGCATTTTGGAAAAGTTCCAGAAATGTACAGTAAATCCTCATTCTGTGAGAACATGTTGCCAAGCTGGTAGGCTTAGTAACCACACTGAAGCCAAAGTCAAATTTTAAATTATACCCTGGCCAATTACAAAAAAGCATGTATGTGTCTAACCTGAGAGATCACAAAATGTTTTGTCACCTACTATCTCATTTTTATTTTATTACTTGATATTTACAATCTATGGCATGAGGGAATAAACCCATAAATTAGAACTACAGGGGGAAAAGTAATAAAATACACTTGTTCTGACTCTGTGATTTGAAAGTAGATAATAATGGTACCCAGGAATGGCCAGCATCAGTAGACAAATCAATAATGTAATTGGGATGAGTGAAAATTGTTTTGCCTATTTAATAAGACAAGGTGATTTCGAGGCTGTGGTCTGCACATTTTGGATTGATGTGTTACCTGGCCCAGCAGTGGCTAGTTCAGGTTGAAATTTCATTCCTTAAAGTTTCTATAACTCCAACTTTATCCCAACTCAGGCTGGGCCCACCTAGTTCAAATGTGTGATCCTTTCATGCTAGTAATAGTTCACATCACTCTGATGGGTAGATAGTGACCCAGGGAGGCAGAGGTTGGAGGAAAAGCAGGGAGCTATGTGCTGCCAGTTCCTCCAACGCCAGCTAATGCGGCTCGACGGAAGTAAGAGAGACAATTACTTCTGGTTGGATGCGCTGCTGCCTGTCCTAAATTAGAGCCATATTTCAATTAATGTTAGTTATGTATTACATGCAATTACCTCTAGGAGAAATTGTCACAAAGGCAGGTTAGTGAGGAGTGGGGAAGGCTTCTGCTAATGGCACTAGGTGTTGAAGACTGAGTTAACAATTAATCATCTACCTTTATCCTCTACCAAAGGGCAAGCCATCCATTTCATAGGAAACAACAAAGGCATCAGACATACAATTTCTGAACAGAGGAAGCTCAAGAGGGCTCCATGTCGGATTTTGAATCACTTGCTTTCCAACTTCAAGTCCTCATTCTTCATACACTTAGATTACTCCCTTAAACAGTGATTCTCAAAGGGTGCCCCCCAGCCCCGGCAGCAGTATCAGCATCCCCTGGGAACCTATTAGAAATGCAAATTCTCAGGCCGCAGCACAGAATGATGGAATCAGAAACTCTGGGGGTAGGGCCAGAGATTGGGTTTTAATAATCTCTCCAGCATTCATTCAAAAATCATATTTATAGCAGGTAACAGTGGCTGGCCCTGTAGTCCCAACTACTTGGGAGGCTGAGGTGGGAGGACAACTTGAGCCTGGAAGTTCAAGACCAGCCTGGACAACACAGAGAGACCCCATCTCAAAAACAAAACAAAACAAAAATCATACTTAGGCACCTGTTAACTGCTAGGTGTGAAAGAAGCAAGGGCAATTCTGAAAAGCCCTTGGAAGGATTAGATGAGAAATAATTATATGGGGCAATAAAACATCGCATCAGTCACTACTGACACCAGTCCAAATAAATGCATTATTTAGAATCACGAACAAAATATACCACTGTAGAAGAAACCTAAACATTCAGTTGGGGTAGTTGCACACAAAATTTAAAGTATTATGGAAGATATGGGGATTCACCTTCATCTTCTCTTCACTTGGGCAACAGAATGCACACTTGGCAGCTGAGCCACAGCCTGGTCAGGGGTCAGCCTGCGCCCCTCAGTAAGGCTGCCTAGGTTTGCATGTCAATTTCCACCACAAGGTTGTCATGACCTGCAGGCCCAAGCGCCCTCCATCTCTTAGCCACTCTTGAACATCACACAGAATCCCATGCCCGGCCCCAGCCCCAGTGCCTTAGAGACTGCAGACAGGTTCCATTGCTCTGCCTTGTGCCCTGGAACCATTTTATGCTGTAGGGAAGCCCTGGTGACTGCGTACTGCTTGCTTAGCAAGGCAACAGCGCTTTCCCCATTGCCAGCACATCATTCACGATCTAATCTAAGCCTGGCCTGAACGGTCCTTTGTGTAACACAGCTGCCGCTCCATTCATCTGGCCAAGCCCTGTCCTATTTAGTCTTGTTTCCGCTTCCCTTCTCAGCATGTCCATAATGCTTGCATCTCAGAGTGCCTGTGCCCACATCCATCTTTATCCCGATATATCTCCCACATAAGCCTTGCCCGGCTACCGGAAATTTCCACGTTTCTAACTGCAGTACTCTGTTTGGGATTACCGAAACTCCCTGTCAACATGAAAAATGTTGTCCAAGATTATAAACCATTAAGCCATTTTCTGCCACTAACATCTTAACTCGAGTGAAATTATTGGTGCAACAGGCCAGGCATTACCCAGGGGGAATGGAACTTTCAACAGTATTTTCTCTGGAAGCTTCTGGTCAGCCGGAAAGCAGTCCCAGAATACTAGATTTTGAATATTAGGGGTGTCACAAAGTCTTAAAGAGGGCTAGAGAGAATCTTCAGATGAGAGTTGTCCCATGGCCTCTAAGAGATCAAAATCCAAAGAATTCTCTGTATTATTTTAAGAACAATATGGAAAAATTGCAGACTTTGCAGTCAGATAAACCCGAGTTTTAATCTTAATTTGCAATGTGACTTTGGGCAGTTGAATTTCTCTGAGATTTTATTTTCTTATCAGTAAAAGTGTGTATCAAGATATCTCCTTTGCAAGGTTTCTGTCCAAATTAAATAAGAGAGACTATGAGAAAATATTTAACTGTGCCAGGAACAATTAAAAACCAAAACCAAAACAAAAACCTGTTTTTTTTTTCAACTAACATCCCTGTTACCTATCATTTTTCCATTTTCTATAGTCTGTACCTGCAAGGCCCCTAAGGCAGGTGATGAAATGGTTTAATTAGAAACCTAGGATAGCAAATAAAGATTATGACAGAGTCTAGCCATTGAGAATCCTTAACAAACAAGTCAACAGCATGAAAACAACTCACAGTTCATTTTAGAAATCACAGAGCCTCCCACTGAACAGGACTCAAAGGGTCATCTAGCCCAAATTGAGAAACTCTGGTGAGATTTTCCTCCCCGCATGCCCTGTCTCTGACTAGCAGAGTTAAAGAATAGCCATGCTGGGGCTGGCAATGACTTTTCTGCTGGAATAGATGCTTCAGAAGAGTTCACCTTAAAATAATGCAAGCAAAGAGGAAATGCACATTACAAATGCCTTGGATGGATTTGATCTATATGCATAATATCTCCCTCCAATGCCTTAGTCTTATGATGGCAGTGGAAGTCATTTTGACACAAGGTCTTTAATAACATTGGTGTTCATTCCTCGACTCTTCGATACACCCAATTAATATATTCTGCAGACGATCTGTCACCCTGTGAGGCTGCTAAATGAATCAAACTCATTAAGTGCCCCTCTTTTATTAATAGCACAAATCCCACTGCTGTGCTGTAGAAAAGCTATTAGTAGAGCTGGCTTCTGCCTCTTGTTTGAACACATCTTATAAATAAGTCAGCACAGAAAGGGGTTTGAATCATGGTAACTGGAGTCTGTCATGTCAGCCCGCAACAAACGACTCCGAACCCTGTGTGGGGGCAGCCGATATGGCATCAGCTGGCTCTGGTAAAATGGGTACCGAGGGAGACATCTTGCTGGGGGAGAGCTGCCCGCAATTAAGTCCACTGTCTCCAAACCACTTCTCAGTGGGAAACACCATTGCTAAGAACTTCTTTCTAAGAAAAGAAAGCACAGAATCATAGATTATTAGATTGGGAAGGAGCCTGAAGATCAACCAGCCCAGTGGTTCTTAGCTTAAACCATAAATTAGAACCACCCGGGATCTTTCAGCAGCTGCTAATGCCCACTGAACAAGTACTAACCCGTCTCAAAGGATTGAAAGAATACAGGGTCTGTTCTATGATCATAATTGAATTAAACTAAAAAAAGATATCAAGAAAGTCCCAAATATTTAGCAATAGATTTTAAAAAATCTATGGGTCACGGAACACACTACAAGTAAATTAGAAAATATTTAAAACTGAACAATAATGACCACACAATATATTCATATTTTGGGATGTAGCGAAAGGAGTGTTTAAAGATAAATTTATGGCTTTAAATGGATAAATAGGTGGAAAAAAAGAAAAATTTAAGATCAATGATCTGTGATTCCACCTTAAGAAATTAGGAAAATAGAAATTAAGCCCAAAACAAGAAAAGTGCAGGAAATACTAGAGATGAGTGGAAATGAATAGGATAGAATATGGACAAGCAACAAAGTAAATAAAATCAAAAGTTGGTTGCTTTGGTTCTTCAAAAAGATGAATAAAATTGACATACTTCTTGGAAAAGTGACCAAGAAAAAGAAAGAGAACCAAATTACTAATATCAGGAATGAAAGAGGATTCGGCGAAGATCTCAGACACAGTAAAGAAAAATAAGGAGAATATTATGAACTTTATGCCAATAAATTTTAAAACTTAGATGAAATGTATAAATTCCTTGAAAGACACAATAAAAATTGACAGAAAAATATAGAATTAGAGCTATCTCTTAAAGAAATTCAATGAGTAATGATCAACATTTTTATAAAGAAAACTCTAAGCCAAGATGGTTTTGCTGGTAGATTCTGTCAAATACTTAGGGAAGAATACTATAAATCATACACAAATTCTTTCAGAACATAGAGGATAAGGTGTCACTTCCCAGTGCATTTTTTTAAGGCAACAATGTAATACCAACAAAGTCATTATTAAAAGTCATTATTAAAAAAATATTTCTTATAAGTGGATACAAAAATCCTCAACAAAATATCGGTAAATCAATCCATCAAAACATAATCGTAATAATGTGGCACGACTAAGTCTGCCAGGTAAACAGAATAGAGGAAGAAAAACCTGATGATCTTCTCAGATCATATAGATACAGGAAAAACATTTGACAATGTTTAATTCCCTTTCATGATAAAAATTTTCCAAAAATTAGAGATAGAGGAAAATTTCCTCAATCTGATAAAGGGCAACTTTGAGAAAACTTACAACATCATACTTAATGGTAAAAATTCAATGTTTTCCTACTAGATTTTAAAATCTTAGTGGAATTTAATTAAACAAGTAGAAAATGACTTCTCTGCAAAGCCTAAAGAACTATTTAAAATGCCTCAGGCCCCTACAGAGAGTAGACATGCTACCTGTAGCCAGACTGGTTACCCACAGCTCTGAGGGACAGGACCCATTCAGGTACAGAGTTAGAAAGATGTGGCCCTCAGCAACATAAATATTCTCAGCACTCTTCACACAGGGCGAACCATCAATTAGGGTAATGAAACTGTCCCCTGGTGCCTTACATACAAAAGGTTGCAAAAAGTCAGCATCCAGGGCACCAGTCCCACATTCACAAAAGACTGTAAAGGAACTGGCTGTGGATTAGGAGAAAAGGGTCTTTCAAAAGGAAAACTCCATAAATACAACCAAAGTCAAACCCTTCGTCCAGCTCGAGGCAAGGCCAGAGGGAACACCGGATTCCTAGATCCAGAGGGATCAGAGCAGAGAGTGGGGGCAGCACTACAGACACCTCCCAAGTCTCTTCTCATGTGGCTGGGAAGGGCCTTTAAAGGCAGCCCACACCTCAGATGTGGGTCCCACCTGAGAGTCTTCCCTGAATAGACGAATTGCTGGAAGGGTGTTTCCCAGGATAGGAAGACCCAGTCCAGCTCTCAGCCTCTCTGGAGGCTGTGAAACTATGGAGAAGGAAACTTTTCAGGAAGCCACTGAGTGTGGGGCAGTCAGGAGGGGGCAGGCTGTGTCTCCCACGGTGTCTTCCTGCCCCTTGGCAGGGACTGCAGATAGAAGGTCAGCTGAGCAGCAGCTGCGCAGCCTCCTGGGATATAACGGGAGACTCAGAGGCTGGAGGGGGGACCTACGCTATCACCCGAGCCACTCCTATGCAGAGAACACCAAGGGCAGGCACTTGACGAAAAGGGAGTTCTATATTCATGCTGGCCAGAGTTTTAGGTGGCATTTATTTTAAGCCATCAAAATATCCTTTTTGGGGGCAACAGATGAGAAGAACCTAGTAAGGCTTCCCTAATCTTGTTTTAGGGTCCACCTTAAGCAGAGCTACAGTGCAGCTTAATCTATAACTAGCCTTATCCCATAACTTGATGGAAAGGCCTCCACATCCCTGAGGCTCCAATACCTGGAAAGCCCTGCAGACTTGCAGCAGATCTCAGCCAAACTCTCAGGCTGAAACCCCTGCATCTTAAATCCCCATGGCAACTTGCGCGGCTTTCAAGGAGGTTTACAAAATAGCATGGAAAAGGAAGACTCTTGCAGACCCGAGCAAGAGCGCAGGCACTCTGAGCACCTCCTCCTCGACCACTTCCTTGCAGAAAACTGTGCTGGGCAGACTGTGGTATGGGCAGACTATTTGGGGAGGGGGTCACTGGGCTGGTGCGAAGGTGAGGAGGGCACAAGGTCCAGGTGCTTCTATTCGTGGTCTGGATCCTTCACTGTGCCCTAGGACAGGGCCACTGTGTCCAAACTCAGGGGAAGCTAAGCCAGATGAAATGCAAGCAAAAGTCAGGGAAAGAGAGGAGAAGGGAAGGGGAAGGAATAGTAAGAGGGACACTGAGGCCATGCGGGGCATTGTCTGGGGAGGGGAAAGAGAGGCTGTGCTTGCTTTGAAGTGTTTTCAAATGTAAAATTGCCAAAAAAGAAGCCACAGTCAAGCACAGCAGCGTGGGCGGGGCTGGGGACATGTAGTGAAGGATGCGCAATT
Source organism: Indri indri (assembly GCA_004363605.1). Taxonomy (NCBI): domain Eukaryota; kingdom Metazoa; phylum Chordata; class Mammalia; order Primates; family Indriidae; genus Indri; species Indri indri. The sequence continues at coordinate 23,645 of RJWJ010021207.1, forward strand.
TCAGTTAGATGGGAGGAGCAAATTCAGGACATCTACTGTACAGCATGGCGAGTATAGTTAATAACAATGTATTGCATATTTGAAAGTTGCTCAGAGCAGATTTTAAATGTTCTCCCCACAAAAAAGGGTAAGAATATGAGAAAATGGATCTCAGATTGATTTAGCCATTTCACAATGTGTATATATATATATCGAAACATCATGTTGCACCCTGTAAATACACAATTTTTATTTGTCAATTCAAAAATTTAAATAAATAAATTAGCCAGATTAAGATTGAGAAAATTCACTTAGACATTGTGGGAACTTTTTGCAATACAATATTTGTAAGAACAAATATATATAGTTTGATTCCAGTTTTGTTTATGTGTAAGTATAATCTTTAGGTGTCCAAATTACTGGACACAATAAAAGTGTTATAATTTTATAATGGTAGGACAAAACTGACTCTTTAATAACAGAACTTTCTGAAATACCTATAAAAAGAAGAAAGAAGAAAGAAAGAAAGAAAGAAGAAAGAAAGAAAGAAAGAAGAAAGAAAGAAAGAAAGAAAGAAAGAAAGAAAGAAAGAAAGAAAGAAAGAAAGAAAGAAAGAAAGAAAGAAAGAAAGAAAGAAAGAAAGAAAGAAAGAAGAAAAAGAAAACAGGCTAGGCAACATTCCAAAAAAGAGCATCAAGGAAGTCCTGGCATCAAGGAATTCTGGAAGCCAGTTTGGGGATGGTGGTAGGGGGTGTAGGTTGAACTGCCGCACACAGAAACTGACTCCATCCACTACATACTCCGTGGATTAAAACCCACAGTGGCCTCAGACACAACCTATCACATTTGTTGTATCAATCAAGTTGGCCTCAGAATTTACAGTATGTAATTATGATGGGGAAGTAATTCCAAAGCTGCATACACAGTTTTGCCAGAAACATGGAAAACTCTCTCCCTCTGAAGCAAGGTTGTCTTGAAACTGCACTGCCTTTGCTCCGAAACTGATGAGACCACATCCTGCACAGTCACCCTCTCCACGGCTCAAGAATCCCAAAAGAAAGGAGGTCATGCTTACAGGACTGACCTGTTTTCCAACAGGATTCTCAGCATAAAATCATTGGAAATTTCTTGGTTGATCGAGTTGAATTTCTTATGCAAGGTAACATTTTCAAGGAACTAAGAGAATAGTTCAGTTGGTTTATGAAAGCATAGGGATTGTGAGAGTCCATTAAGTAGGCAAAATGATTAGTTAAACAAATGAAGTTCCTCTTGTTTACCTTAATTTCCCTGGGGCTTCCTAAGGATGGCCGCCCACAACTTCATTGACAGCAGCCTGTGGAAGGGGACCCCGGGGATTTGTGGCTGCAGCGTGAGTGAGAGGCCAGGCTGGAGAGCTCTCTCTGGAACCATATGGCCAGGGACAGAAAGCCATTCCAGCACACTGGAGGCAGGCACACCTCAGAATGCCATATGTGTAGTCTTTCTACACAACAATGTGCTCTGTGAATTCCGCTGGCCCATAACGTTGGGACTTGGCTACGTAATATTAAAAGAAATTACTTGTGGTCTGTCTTTATTCATTGAGCAGTTGGCTTTAGATCATACCTGAATAAAGAGTTTCAGCAAAATCCCACCTATACTTGTTTTATATTTAGACATCTACAAAAAGATAACACAGCTAAATTGTTGGACATTGAGCCAGCATCTTTTTTATGAAGATGTACGCTCCCTATTTCTGCTTACTTTGGTTTTTCTCAAAGTTTATTTTGACTGAAGACTTTATTTTGACAGCTTGTTTTGACAGTAGAATAATGCACAGCTCAGGAATGAAAACAGAGTAAATTCTTGTTTGGATTAGAACAGAGAGCAGGCTCCAGAGGGGCAGCTTAAAGCAGACCTTACGAACCAACAACCAGCCTGTGTGGGCTTCCTACACTTTCTCTGAAACCTACTGATACTGCACCCGAACAAAGCCCAGTCCAACTAGAGATGCTCCCAGAAAGGAGACCAAAGCCATCGCGCTGTGTCTCAGAGTAAAGTCACCAACCACCCCAGTTTGCCTACTGCCGAAGGGTTTCCTGGGATGTGGAACTTTCTGTGCTCAAGCTGGTAGTCTCGGGATACACGTCCACAGGTGGTTAATGGGATGGCCTGGGGAACAACACCTGTCACAGAGAAACGCTGGCAAAGGTGTTTGTCTGCAGGCGGTGAGGGAGATGTCTTTGTATGTTTTCACTCATTCGTGATGTCTGAGTAACGGCGACTCCTGTGGGTCACAGCCCTTCTGTAAAGTGAAGTGTGTCAGTGGGCCAGAGTCCCCCGAGCTTCCCCGACTCTGACAGTGCTGCCCAGCTGTTCTCGGTCCATAAACATCAACACCATACGGAAAAGCAGAGGGAGTCAAAAGAAGGAGAGGGCAATTCTTCAAGTCAGACCGCGTCTTCTTAGCTGCTGAGGAAGACAAACTGCTGTTATGAGGCAGATCCATTATTGATTTTAGTAACTAGAAAACTAAGAAATAATACCTAACATTTTACAGCACATCAGCACATAAAGCATTTTCACTTATATTTCCATTTGTGATTCTCAAAACAAATATCCAACCCACACAAAGCATGTCTTGTTCTGAAGTCCATTTGATAAGTGAGCAAACATAAGCTCAAATGTGAGAAGGAACTTGCAAGATGCCAGCACGCTGAGAAACTGCCGGGAGCAGAGGCTCTGGAGTGGGACTTCCTGGGTCCCAGTCCCAGCTTTATGCCTCCCAGCCACGTGACCGTGTGATAGCCACAGCGGTCCTGGCTGTGCTTTGGAGTCTTGTGTGTAAAGTGTGTGTGCTGGGTGGGTGGCGGTGGGGTAAACATCCTTTCTATCTCATGAAGTTGTTTTGAAAATTTAATATGCACAGATAGCCTTAGAACAGCGCTTGCCACATCGGGGTTCTCAGCATTAAGCATCATCATTAGTAGCCAGTAAGTGGGAGAAACTATTTTAATAGATTTGAAATCAAAAAATTTATATTGTCTCAGGGATGACAGCCCTGAAGTCTTTGTTTTCAGACCTTCTTCTGTCATTAGCTAATTGTATAACCGTGCTTCCTGTTTTGAATTTAATTGAAACTACTAAATTCCTTTTTTATTTGTCCATATCCTTATTTCTAATGCCAAGACCATTTAAATGTCTCCCTTATTTTGTAATTCAATTCACAAATGATTTACTGAAACCTACAGAATGAGGAAAGAAATATTCGATACAATGAAATAGCTACTATAAGGGTTTTTCTAATTTCAGAATATTATGGGGGTACAAACATTTTGGTTACATGAATTGCTTTTGCACAGTTTGAGTCAAAGTTATAAGTGTGTCCATCACTCATATAATGCGCATTGTACCCATTAGGTGTCAATTTACCCATCCCCTCCTCCCCCCTCCCACCTGCTTGATTTCCCTTGAATTTTACTACCATATTTGCACATGAGTGTTCATCTGTAAGTTTCAATTTAGTAGTGAGTACGAATGGTTTTTGTTCTTCTATTCTTGTGATATTTCACTTAAAAGGATGGTCTCCAGTTCCATACAGGTTGTTATAAAAGGTATTAGTTCACCATTTTTTTATGGCTGAGTAATACTCCACGGTATACATATACTACATTTTATTGATCCACTCATGTATTGATGGTCACTTGGGTTGTGTTCACATCTTTGTGATTGTGAATTGTGTTGCAATAAACATTCCAGTGCAAGTATCTTTTTTATAAAATGTCTCTTTTTCCTTTGGGTAAATGCCCAGTAGTGGAATTGCTGGATCAAATGGTAGTTCTACTTTTAGTTCTTTGAGGTATCTCCACACTACTTTCCAAAGAAGTTATACTAGTTTGTAGTCCCACCAACAGTGTATAAGTATTCCTTTCTCTCCACATCCATGCCAGCATCTGTTGTTTTGGGACTTTTTGATAAAAGCCATTCTCACTGGAGTTAGGTGATATCTCACTGTGTTTTTGATTTTCATTTCCCTGATGATTAGAGACATTGAGTATTTTTTCACATGCTTATTGGCCATTCGTCTATCTTCCTTATGAAAAGCTTCTGTTCGTGTCTTTTGCCCACTTTTTAATGGGGTTGTTTGATATAGTCTTGATGATTCGCTTGAATTCTTTGTAGATTCTGGTTATTAGCCCTTTGTCAGACATATAGCATGTAGCTACTATAAGGTTAATAGTAATATTTACTAAGTTTCAGCTGACATATACTCCCTCTCACTATATAGAACACCTATTCAGCTATTGAAACTCAGTAAATAATTTCATTTCCTGATGCTATTGTATATTTTGTTTCAATTTTTTAAAGAGTTGTTTAAAATGAATAAAAAGTTCTAAGTAGATTCTGGTTATCAGCCCTTTATCAGATTTGTAGCATGCAAAAATTTTCTCCCATTCTGTAGGTTGTCTGTTTGCTCTTGTGACAATTTCCTTGGCTGTGCAGAAGCTTTTTAATTTGATCAGGTCCCATTTATTTATTTTGGTTGTTGCTGTGATTGCCTTTGGGGTCTTCTTCATAAATTCTTTGC
>RJWJ010021208.1:0-28202 GCA_004363605.1 Indri indri
TCTTCTTAGGGCATTTCTGTCCTCTCCTGGGTCTGCAGGCACCCTAAGGACTGCTGGGAAAACCACCTTAGAAGTCGTATGTAGTTACCTGGAGACTACCTGCTCCTGACTGACGGATCATCTATAATGTCTGCTGAACAATGTGGGCTTTCTAAGAGTTCTGTGACTTTGCCACTCTTGGGCACATGAATGCTTTAATGCTTTAATTTTTTGAACTTTTTGAAAATTCAGAGTCTCACAACTCAGTGTTGCATCAGGCTGTACAATACCACAACATCCAAAGAGAGAGAAAAACAACTCAATGTGGTATCAACATTTAGGAAAATCTTCATATTTCATTTCAAGTAAACTTTTAATGCAAATCAGAATGTCTGTGCAGTTCCCACGAGGCAGGTGTGGACACACTGTCCTTCATTCTCTAAGCTCTCCAGGGACAGAATTTCCCCAGGAAGTATACCTTATACCTCTCCCCTATTGGCCATTTCCGTATCTTATTCCTCAGTGAAGGTGAAGAACTATGGCCCGCATTATACAAACAGGCATTTAAAGTCAATAAGAAAGAGTAGGAGATGGTGACTTCCTGGGTCATGTGTCTCCTCTGCTCAAAGCCCTTCAGAGGCGTCCACTGTTCTTAGAATCGTTCTAAGTTCTCCTGCAGGGTCCTGCGTGGCCAACTCCTGCCTGTCTCTGCAGCCTTACCTCACATCACTTAATTCCTCCTATCCTGGCCTTTTTCCAGTTCCTACACAAGCCAAGCCGTTTCCCGTCTCAGGGATTCATACTTGCAGTCCCTGTCCTAGAATGTCCCCTCCGCACTCTCTCGCCGGCTAACTCCCGCTCAGACCTGCCATCTCACCGCCAATGCGCCTCCCTGGGTGCATTGGGATTTAGGGAGATCTTCCCTAAATCCCAAAAGAGGAAAAAAATGTAATTTATTATGTCTATGAACAATGAACCTAACTTTGGTTTTGGAGCTTTAGAATGCAGTCTAAATATTACTACAACAACTACGCTTATTAGAACTGATATACACTTAAAATGAATGCAGTGAGGGTATTTTTTGAAACTTCTCTTCTTTGATAGGAACACAGCAGCATTGGGTATTTTATTTCACTGAGTAGTTGTTCAAGGATGTACTTCACACACACATGCTTAAATGATTCCTGCAAATTAATTAAACTTTCATAATTATTTTCTTTCTTTAACTCTTTATTTTGAACTAACTTGAGACTTCAGAAAAGTTACAAAATAGCACAGAGTTCCCATATACCACTCACCTAGTTTCCCCCAATTTGAACATCTACATAACCTTGTACAGTGTTCAGAACCAGGAAATTGACACTGGTATAATACTATTCACTAAACTATAGACCTTGCTGGAATTTCACCATTTTCCCACTGATGCCCTTTTTCTGTTCCAGGATCCAACCCAGGATCTCACATTACATTTAATTGTCACATCCCTTTAGTCTCCTCCAATTGGTGACAATTCCTTAGCCTTTCTTTGCTTTCATGACCTTGACACTTTTGAAGAGTTCTGGTCACCTCTTCCTTAGACTATCCGTCGGTTTGGGGTCATTTGAAGTTTCCTCATCATTAGAATGAAATTTCATTTTTGGCAAAAATGCCGCATAAATTATGTTGTCTTTCTCAGTGCATCATTTCAAAGGATTTATGACATCAGTATTTCTTACTGATGATGTTAACATTGATCACTTGGTTACGGTGGTATTTTCACGGTTTCTGATTATGCAGTTACTATTTTTCACTTTGTGATTAATAAATATCTTGTGGAGAGATATTTTGAGATTATGGAATTATCCTGTTTATCCACAAATTTAACACCCACTAATTTTAGTATCCATTAGTGGATTTTGACTATAACAATTATTATACCTAACAGTGATTTTTTTTATTTCACTCTTTCCTTCCACATTGATTAATTATAATTCTATTGCAGGGAAGAGCTGTCTCTTTTCCCTCATTTATTTATTCAGTGGTTTAAATATATCAATATGGACTCATATTTATTTTATTCTTTCAGTTATAATCCAGTGCTATCCCTGGTAGTTTTGTTGCTCACATTGTTCCAGCTTTGGCTACTAAGAATTTCTTCAGTTTGCCTTCTGTGTCCTTTTAAGAAGCTCCATCCTTTTTAAGCACTTTATTACTTTCTAGTACTGCAGAATATTCCAGACTCATCTTGTACTTTCCCTGCCCCAGGTCTGGAATTAACTATTTCCTCAAGGAGCTCTGATTCCTTTTATTGGAAAATGGTGTTCAGAAACCAAGATCTAGGTGCTAGGCACGCTCATTGCTACTGGGATGTTGTTTCTAGGTGCTCTCAGTAAACAGAGCTGGGAAATATGTATACGCATGCCAATTATACATATACAATTATACACACACATCTGCATTTCTCTATCTATCTATATTAAAGACCATGAGTTTATACTGATACTTCTGATTTCGATCCAACAACCAAGGTTCATTCTAGCCTTCCTCTTTATTCGTAGCTTCTCTCTCCAATAGTGAAAAACCCAGACATCATTATCTACCATAGATACAGTTAATTGTTCAATTCTAGTATAAAGTAGTTCCAGAATTGCTAACTCATGCTCCTGTGAGAAGCACATTTACTAACTAGATTACAGCCTTTACGTACAGTCTTTTGGTCTTTAGCTTTATAATATCCCGTCAAGATACTATTGGCCAAAGTTACCTAGGTTAGTTTTTTTCCTTACCCCTTTTAGTGTGGTTATATCATCCATTTGTAATAAGTAAGGTCCAATTGTTACTGCTTACATTTCGATTTGGGTTCTGCCACATGCTGGTTGGTTTTACCTCTTTGTTCAGTTTGGGGTGTTTAGAGGATAGGTGAAACATGACTGTAGTTCTGAAGTCAGAGTTTAACAATATGGTGTACTCAGAGCAGCAGTGCTCCCTCCTCATCCTCACAACCTTGTTCATATTCCAAGTAATTACCCGTGTAATTATCTGCTGTGCAAACACTTCACCACAGGACACTCGCTATCCTGCACCCAGAAAGGCAGTTTGTCCTATCATTGCAAACTTCCAACTATTCAAAAGTTCTTTGGTAAAATGAGCTGAGACTCATTCCCTTTAATTTTCATCCATTGTTAGTTCTCATTCGAAGCTGATGAAGCCATACAGAACAAGCTGTTCGCATCATCAAAGGCAGCGGTCACGTTTCCTTTGTGTCTTCCTTCCTCTCTACCACTGCCCTTTCCAGTTTGTCTGTAACCTCTCGGGCTGACTCCGTGCAAATCATGATGAGATGCTCTACTGCATTCTAAACACTGAACCTGGAAGGTTTGTCCTCAAACGATTCCATTCAACATCGGGTTCTTGATGAACACAGGTTCCTGATGCCTGGAAGGCACCCTCTTTCTCATCTTTGTTGTCTGCTATGAGACACAGACCTCCACCCCTCATTCAAATTCAGAATTTCGTCCGGGCGCGGTGGCTCACGCCTGTAATCCTAGCACTCTGGGAGGCCGAGGCGGGCGGATCGTTCTGAGCTCAGGAGTTCAAGACCAGCCTGAGCAAGAGCGAGACCCCCGTCTCTACCAAAAATAGAAAGAAATTAATTGGACAGCTAAACATATATATAGAAAAAATTAGCCAGGCATGGTGGCGCATGCCTGTAGTCCCAGCTACTCGGGAGGCTGAGACAGTAGGATTGCTTGAGCCCAGGAGTTTGAGGTTGCTGTGAGCTAAGCTGACGCTACGGCACTCGCCCCAGGCAAGAGAGTGAGACTCTGTCTCCAAAAAAAAAAAAAAAAAACCAAATTCAGAATTTCATATTGTTGCAATTTCACTTTGTGGAGGTGATTTTCTTTCTGTTTGCTTTTCAGAGTATAGAGAAGGAGAGTATGGCTAATGTTTTATCTAGAACTTCTGATGTCTGTGACGGTGCTCTTTAACACAACCAAGGCTACTCTTTTCTGGAAAGACAATTTTTATTGATGATACAAAATGAGTTCTGTTTTTAATGGGTGGGATCACTTCGTTGCATTTTGAACCGACAAAATGGCTACTTCGATTAGACATTTTATCCACTGTCTTATCAAATACCATCTCTACCTGGAACATATAGAATGGGCATACTGTGTCCTGTACAGACTTTTTGGTAAGTTTTCCTTAGACTTCTTGATTTCAATATGTATACTTTTCATCCAGCTTTCTTTTGGCTGCATAATCCAAAGTTCCATTCCATACAGCTACATTTGTACTTTGGTGACATGGGATATTTTGGTAGCTGCATACTCCTGCATTTGTTTACATTATTTCTCCCATTTAAATTTCCTCCTTCCCAATTTTGCAGGGTTTTTTTTCCCCTAAATCAATCCATTCATCTTCACTTGGAGGTGACTTGGCAGCCCTTAGAGTATTCATTTTTCTCTCCAGTACACATTGTGCTCATTTTTAAGGAAAGATACAAGCAAGCAACAGATACCTACTGTATTAGTCTCTTAAGGCTGCCATAACAAAGTTAAGTTAAAATAACATAACTTTATTGTCTCACGGTTCTGGAGACTGGAAGTCTGAAAGCAAGGTGTTGGCAGAGTTGCTTCCTTCTGAAGGCTGGAGGGAGAATCTTCCATGCCTCTCTCCTCACTCCAGGTGATTGCTGACAATCTTTGGCATCCCTTGGCTTGTAGACACATCACCCTGATCTCTGCCCTCCTCTTCACAGCATTCTTCCTGTTTCTCTTCACATTGTCTTCCAGAAGACTCTGTGCGTGTCTGTCTTTGTGTCCAAATTTCCCCTTTTTATAAGGACACCAGTCATATTGCATTTCAGCCCACACGAATGGCCTCGTTTTAACTTGCTCACTTCTGTAAAGACCGTATTTCCAACTAAAGTCACATTCTGAGGCATTAGGGGTTAGTATGTCAACGTATTTCTTTTGGGCAACACGATTCAACTTATAACACCTACCACACCCTTTGAGACTGATAAGAGGTAGTGAGCAGGGCCGGTGGGCTTGGCTGCTACAGTGGAACAAAGCTGTCTTTTCAGCCGCATGCAGTGGTTCCTCCTCTTGAACGTGTTTAGTAGTCTGTGGGCACCGCCAAGGGAAGCTTTCGCAGAGATAGACCTGAAAGGCTCTACTGAGAATGTTGAGGCCAGAGATGAGGTCTTCTCTTGTGCTTTCCATAAAGCAGCATAAGGGAGAGCTGTCAATGTGTGCTCAATGAAAAATAGTGACAATTAAACTTCTTCAGAGGGGCTCCCTCTTCTCACACCTTTGTCTCCCATCCTGGCTGCTTTAAGGAGCACCCTCCCTGCAAAATCCTATGCCTTGCTCCAACAAGGACCATTTTCATATGTAAGGTCTAACTATCCATATTATTCCAGCCCAGTGACCCCCTTCATCTCAGATTAACATATATATGTTGCAAAATGTCTACTAAATACTCAACTCGTTGTTTTAAATATTAGCTGATAGATTTTAAGTGCAAAATAGAATATCACATGCAGCCCATAACTTAGGGGCATGAGGTATTTGAGGTGATTGGAGTTAACAAAACAGGCTTACCTTAATCCCCATGCTTCCATTTTGAGTTTTCAAAAAGTTGAACTATATCCTGACACAGTGTGGTTTTTAAATAGTTTTTCGGTGAGTTCTTTTTATTCACGCATTCATTCAATGTCATTCTTTCATCATATTAGGAACTGTTCTAGGCTTCAAGGTGAATAAGAAAACAAGGTCCCTTTTGTCATTTAGTTTCCAGAGAGAGATACAGACAATTAAGTGATTACATTAAAGTGTAAATGCCAGAATTGAGGAAAACAGGTTTCTTCAGAAGCATAGATCATGGTGTCAGGCAGGGCTTCCTAGAGGAAGGTTCTTTAAACCGAGACTTATGCAAGTTGTTGGTTAATTAATATACATGTATGCACATACATATATATGTATGTATATATATATGTTTATATCACATCACATTCTTCCTACTTGGGGAGAAAAGGTGAATCAGAAATTTGATATCCAAATAAATGTCTTACTATGAATACTTTAAATACTTTTAGGAAAAACGACATGAATTCAGTACATAGTCATAGGTAGGTTGCCATCCATATTATGTAAAATATTTATAATTCAATATAAATTCAGGTCTTTTTAATTTAAATATTAGCAAGAAAATAAAGCTAAATCCTGCTGTTAGCATATTCTATCTATAAATTACCAGGTAGTTAGTATTCCTTTTGCATATATTTCTTTTTTATAAAACTAAAAATGAATAAAACAAAAAACCAACATAGCAACACCCAATGAATTTTCTGAGTTGATGTTTCTGTGAGTGGTATTAATATTTATCAGGTGGCAGGAGTCAGAAGCTTTGTGGCTATGGGACACTGAAAGGTCATTGACAGCCTCAACAAGTCACTGTGATGTGTGGCTCTTGGCAGGACTAAATCACCCACACTTGTCAAAAGGCACACACATTACAGCTGTGGTTTCTAACATAGGTGCTTTTTCCCACTTTCTGAGTCAACCCAGTCCTTTCAGGGTTCTGTTAACTTTCATGAACAAGAGCAAAGGGAATGTCTCTGTTGGTCCCGTCTCCATGTTGAGAAGTGGAGATGTTCCAGTGCCATCGTGGATTGAATAGTGTCCCTCAGAAACTCATCTCCACCCACAGGCTCAGAATGTAGCCTTACTTGGAAATAGGGTTTTTGCAGATGTAATTCATTAAGGATCTTGTGATGAAATAATCCAGGATTAGGGTGGACCGGTGCCCTTACAAGAGGAGGAGAGTACTCTGGAAGGCCTTGTGAAGATGGAAGTCAGCAGAGACTGGGATGATGCTGCTGTAAGCCAAGGAACACTCGGGGCAACCAGAAGCTAAAATAGGCCAAGAAGAATTGTTTCCTAGAACCTGCTGAAGGCGCATGATCCTGCTGACACCTTGATTTCAAACATCCAGCCTCCAGAACTGTGAGAGAATAAATATGTTGTTTTAAGCCACGTAGTTTGTGGTACTTTGTTATGGCAGCCACGGGAAACTAATACAAGAGCCTTTGACTTGCTGTGTTGCCCAGGCTACTGAGCTAACAATTATTGAGCTCTTTGTGCCAGGCACTGTTCCAGGAGCTCTATATAAAGAATCTTATTTAATCATCCCAACAAGCCAAAGAGGCAGATAGTATTTCTCCATTTTCCAAATGAGGAAATTGAGGCACAGAAATTAAGGAACTTACTTAAGGGCACACAGCTGGTAAGACATAGAGCAGGGAGTAAGCTCCAGTGTGGCTCTAGAATGCATGTTCTAGAACCTCTTCCTGACCTGCTCACATAAACAATTATTAGGAACCAATGGGATAGGGGAGTGGGCAGCACCTGTATGAGGGGACGGTATTTATTATTACATAGAAATCTGAGTATGCACAAGTACAGCAGCGAGTAGTCAGAGAAATTATAGTGGGATGATGGTTAGGGAAGAAAAAAATCAAGTTCAAAGAAACTAATGTTAGCGCCAAACCATGCTCTCTCCTTTATAGAAGACAGTTGTGTATCTTTTTTCTCAGCTAAGTAGTTGCTGAATCATGTTTTAAGTGCTGTTTAGAAGACTTACTTTTCATGGACACTTGATACATAATTAGGAGGATGAGGAAGGGAGAACAATGAATATTTTTCAAGAGAGACGGCTAGTAACTTGAGACAAAAGAAAGCATGTCTTTCCTTTCAGTGTGATGAAGTTAGAACAATACTTAAGATAATCTATTCGAAGGCGGTCATACCTGTTATGCTCCTCTTTGGTGGTTAGATGTAGTTATTTATGACTTTTGCTTCCTGAATTTGGTTAATCACCCTCTGATGCTTTTTGTACTTTAACTCTTTTTAACCTCATTCCCACAATAGAAAACTCATTCAGGGTGGGATATTTTTTCCCTTACAAGCTTAGTAAGGTATTTTCCTACTTAAAAATACACCTGCAATATATAGCAACCACTTGCCATGGGGTTACTATTCCTCCATTAAAAAGTGGCATTCGAGTATCTTCTGGCTGTGCTGATATCCTGTGGGTAAAGTAAGCTCACTAAGGTGGTTTCAAGCTATAAAGATTTGGTGGTTGGAGCTGTTCCACCCCAATTCAGATGCTCCGGTGAAGCCGGGTTCTGTCCTGTCACCTAATCACCTTGATTTATGCCAGGCCCACAGGTCCTGGTCAGTTCAGCTCAAAAGCATTTATTTGCCAGGCGCTGGGGATACAAAGACCTCGTAAGACATGGTGCCCAACCACTATGTCAGACAGCTCAGAGCCTCGCGATTCCTTCAGTGCTTCAGCTTTAGAAGGTTAACATGGGCTAGAGTGTCTGGGGACCTTCTCTGAGCAAGTTTGGGCAGGGTTTCCTCAATGCAAAGGCCTCCCTAATTAGTCATGAGTCTCAGAAACTTGAATGGCTCCAAACGGGAAGTCCTCAGAAGTGAACACACTTGGCTGTTCAGTCTCTTGCAGTCTGGTTGTTTTCCACACTGGTTGATGAGTGTACTGTCCATAATGAGAAACTTGAAATGCCTCGGCCACAAAAAAGAGAGGTTGGGTCAACCACAGAGGCTGATCACCCTCTCTCTTGGTGAGTTCACCCTGAGAACCTCACCACTTTTCACTGGTGTTCATCAGGCATTAATCTGTGGATCGGCTTTTCCTGCAGTATAACGAAATGCAAATAACTTTTACTATCAGGCATATGATTAAAACTGCAACATACTTAGACGACAACCTTAGTATTGGCTTTGAAGCCATTAGGAAAATGACACATACCATTTTGTTATACCTAGCAACCTGTATTCAAGGTAACTCTTAGAACCAATGTAGCTGCCATATTTTATAAAGCTCCACTAATGAAGTTATCATAAATTTGCCCATTTTAAATATTATTTATCCATTCTCTTCCTACTGGAAGGACCTAAGAGTAGACACGGGGCTTTTTCCTTTTGGTGTTGTTACAGAAATAAGGCTGGGCTAGAAGACTTTGCCAAAAGCCAAGTGTCTTAGTTCCTTCCAGCTGCTAGAACACAATACTATAGACTGGGTGCCTTATAAACGACAGAAATTTGTTTTTCTGTTCTGGAGGTTGGGAAGCCCATGATCAAGGCAGATTTGGTGTCTGGTGATGGCCCACTTCCTGGTACATAGACAGCTGTCTTCTCACTGTGTCCTCACGTGGTGGAACAGGTGAGGGATCTCCCTGGGGTCTCTTTTATAAGAGCACTAATCTCATTCACAAGGGCTCTATTCTTATGACCTAATCACCTCCCAAATACCATTACATTGAACTTTAGGACTTAACACATGAATTGGGGTGGAGGGAGACACAAACATTCAGTTTATAGCACCAAAGTATAAAAAAGGGAGATACACACAGAGGAGACACAAATCTGAACCGTGTGGCTTATGGGACATAGGTAACCAATTATTACGTTGAGACCCTTCCCAGCTTTGTTAAGGCAGAGGCTGTCTCTCATACCTACAGCTCAAGGGGCACCCTCAAGGATCCTTCATTGTTCAAAGGCCAGACTCTAGTCAGGAAAGCCCAAAGGGAGCCCAGGGTCCTGCCCCTTCCCTCAGTCTTCCAGAAAGACCAGTCTCCTACCCAGATGTCTATAGTCAGGAATGCTCACTTTATTGAAAACCATTCATAACCTACATGACATCACAGCATAATCATGTCATTAAAATAGCACAAGCCAATAGTCGTTAAATGACGTGCACATGGAGGAACAAGGGGTCTTTTAGTTCCAGGAGATACTGTAGGCGGAGGGGACCAAAATTGTAAAGGCAGAAAACGGCAGATTAAGTTCAGGTGTTGAAAGTGATTTGATGTAGCTGGTGAACGTGGCGCATTTGGCAGAATTGCAGAAGGAGAGGCCAGACCACGTCATGAAGAGTCTGTGTGCCAAGCCAAAGTTGGGAGGGTCCAGCACTCCCCAAACATAAAACTGTGTGCACCAGTCCAACGGCTCTTTAACATGCTTTCGTTGCCCCTTGATGGACACATGATTCCTGATATCAGTGTGGGTGTGACATATTTTCACTTTGGTGTTGATTAGATGATCTTATCAGCACTAGCAGGTTAGAAAAATGACTTATTTTAATTGGAATGTTTATTCTGGAGTGTCTTTCTTTGTTTTCCAAACTTGAAACAAGCACAGTGCCTAAAACCTTTGCACAGATTTTTTAAAAACACAAGAGAATACCTGTTCTAGTTATCAAACTATTTTTCTTTTTTAAATGTGCTATCTCTTTTTCTTTCAGAAAAAAGTGCTTATCAGCAAGCTGGGGAAAAAATAGAAAAGAAAACAAAACAAAAAGTGCTAATTCTATTTTTTTAATCATTCCATCGCTTCATCAAAACAGATAAAATGGCGAGTATGCCTTGCTGGATCCTCATCTGTTGATTTGGTGTTCACAGCACAGTCCCCCTCTTCCCGAAGGGATTTGTGCAGTTCTGCTTCATCAGGCGGTCCCACTTCCCCTTTGAAGCCAAAGCCCCAAGCTGTGCCATCTCCTCCTCCACAGCCTGCATCTTGGTGCAAGCTCAGCTCCCACACTGGGGCTCTGTGATTATGGCCTTACCGGTCTCTCCTACTCTTGCCCCCATCCAGTCTTCTCTCCCCTCAGCAGTGAGGTGATCCATTGGAAATATAAATAAGTTCATGTTTTCCCCTGCTAAAAGGCTTCAGTACTTTCCCACTGAATTTCAGATATAATCCAGACTCCTTCCCAGGACTTACAGAGACCGGAGGCTCTAGCTCCTTTGCACTCCTTTCGTTTCATCTTGGCCACTGTCCTCTTCTTCAGTTTTCCAGCCTCACTGACCTTTTGACAGTTCCAAGGACACTGTCTTTTTGGATGGGCTCTTTCCCCTCTCCTGTTCTATGCCTGGAACACTACCCTCCCGCCCCGTAGCTGACTGCCCAGCCCCTGTCTCAGTAGGTTCTGCAACCTACCACTCCAGCCTTCCTTTCTTAGCCTGATCACCAAATTGGTAAGTACGTATTTATTTATTTATTTGTTTGCTTTTTAATGGTGTTCCTCTTCCCACTGGCCTGGGAGCTCTCTAAGGGCAGGAACATACACCTGTGTAGTCACTGTTAGATATGCACAGAGTAGGCACCTGCGTTCATTTCCTAGGGCTGCTGTAACACAACTTATTCTCTCACAGTTTTGGAAGCTAGAAGTCGAAATCAAGATGTTGGCAGTGCCACATTCCCTCTGAAAACTCAAGAGGAGGCGCCTTCCTAGCTTCTTCCAGGTTCTGGTGGACCCAGGCTTGTAGATGGGTTGCTCTAATCTGTCATCTTCACATGGCACTCTCTGTGTCTTCACATGGCCATCTTCTTATGAGGACACCAGTCACGTTGGATTAGGAGCCCACCCTCCTCCAGTATGACCTCATCTTAACTAATCCTATCTGCAACAACCCTATTTCCAAATAAGTTCACAATCTGAGGCAGTCGGGGGTTAGGACTTCAATATATCTTTTTCTGCAGGGGAAGGGACATAATTCAACCCATAACAGCACCCAATAAATATTAGTTGAATGAATAAATGACTCTTGAAATGATGTTTCTTATCAATACCGATGGGATTGACTGTAGTGTGTTTTATAAGAGAGATACAGAGCTAAAGCCCAAGGCCAAGGCAAATATATCTCTTTCCATGTCCACAGATTTTAATATGGTTTCAAATGAATAGAAATTGGCCACTAAAAAGAAACCAGAGTAGAGTCAAACACAATCTTCTTTGTAGTTGCCATATTTTTTATTTTTTAGTTATTTATTTGAGACAGAATCTCACTCTGTTGTCCTGGGCTAGAGTGCCATGGCATCAGTCTAGCTCACAGCAACCCCAAACTGCTGGGCTCAAGTGATCCTCTTGCCTCATCCTCCCAAGTAGCTGGGACTACAGGTGCACACCACCACGCCCGGCTAATTTTTTCTATTTTTAGTAGAGACAGGGTCTCACTCTTGCTCAGGCTGGTCTCCAACTCCTGATCTCAAGTGATCCTCCCACCTCGGCCTCCCAGAGTGCTAGGATTATAGGCGTGAGCCACCATGCCCGGCCTGTAGTCGCCATATTGCCTTGGGAATGTGTTGCAGGAGGAGCGCAGTTTCCACTTGCATTCTCTAGGATCGGACATGGGAGGAAAGAAAAGGAAATATTCTGACAGGAAAAGGAAAGGGCTTCCTACTACAGGATGTGGTGGGATTAAAAAAAATTACTGACCAGATCAGTATCTAATATTTTTTAATACTTAAATTATTTTATATAGAAAAGTACATGTTTTCCCATCAGCCTTGTCTTGTCTTTGTTTAAATTCAACTTAGTGTACAAGGGTGGCAAATGATGAGGAGGTTAAGAGTGTGGGTTCTGAATTCAGCTCCTCTGCTTATGAGCTCTGTGACCTTATACAACTTACTTAACTTCTCTGTGCCTCAGTTTCCTCATCTGTATAATGGAGATGATAACAATAGGACCCACCATAGGGCTATTGTGAAAATTGAATGAGTTGGTTGTGTAAAGCACTTGGAACCATGCTGGCTGCATGGTAAGGAGTCAATGAGTGTTAACAGCCATTTTTATTATATGCTAACCAATTTCCCTCACATCAGCTACATACTGTAGCATACAAAGGTTTTCACAATATTTATTGTTTTTTAAGTCTTGTGCAAGTTGAGTTTTATGTACATATTGTATCTACTGTTAAAACAGAGCTTCTTTGCCTGTCATGAATGGATCCCACTTTCGACATTATTTTTAGCTGCACCTAAAGAGCTCTCACATCCTACTGAAGCCAGAACCAATCCAAGGAAGTACACCGTCCATGTGACAGAATCCTTTAAACTTTTCTTTGCGGAAAGATCAGACCTCACTGTAATAAGAGCCATTATTTCTATTGATCAAAAACAAATCATTAAAATTCCATAATTAACGAAAATTATAACTGATACAGATAAACAAATTACTACCAATCCAGAGCAATTGCTAAATATCCATGTCTGGAGATAACATTTCTATGAGCGGAAAGACAAGATGTACTGTGCCTGATACCAAGAAGGATGACTAACATGGCTTAATTTGCTCTGGTAAAAAGGAAAAAAAAAAAAAAGTTTCAGAAACCAACAGACCCTGTCATAACAAAGAATATTTTGTGTCCTGGGGAGATTTAGAGATGGGGCGATACCAAGACGTGACCTACTTTTCCCATTATAGGGCTGCCTCTGGATAATACTTTGATTTATTGACAAGGGGATGATCCCAAACTGATATCGTTTCTGCTTGTGTAATCAGAAAGATAATGTCAATCCAAGTGAAGAATATAGTGTACAAAATGGTAACATCCATTTTTCAATGGATTTCTGTTAAAGGTGTTTATTACTCTGAAACCCTGTCAATGTATTTAGAATGAGCTTAACTAAGCATTTATTTTTTTTTATCCAAAAAGTTGTTGCTGTGATCCTCACTTGCTATTAAAAGGGTGATAAGTTTCTTGTCTTCTCACTGAGTTTTTAATTTTCTTTGTAAAGTTAAAATTGAACCACTAAAAAGAACATTTCTCAAGATTATTAAAGAAAAGTCATAACATTATTGGGAATGGGGGCATTTATTTTCTTCCTCCAGTTTAATTTGTTTGTTTGTTTTTTTAGTGATTGGTCTTTCTTCGTTTCTTTCATTCTTAGGATTCTTTGTTGTATTAGTTCTATACTGCTGTGTAACAAATTACCTCGAATTTAGCAGCTTAAAACAATAAACGTTATTTCACAGACTGCTGAGGGTCAAGAGTCCAGTAATGGCCTAGCCAAGCAGTTCTGGCTCAGGGCCTTTCACAAGAGTGTAGCCAAGAGGTTGGCTGGGGCTGCCATCATCCGAAGGCTCGACTGGGGTCAGAGGAGCCACTTCTGAGATCACTAACGTGCTTCTTGGCAGAAGGCTTCACTCAGTTCTTCACCAGTTGTTGGAAGTCTCCATTCCTTGCCACATGGGCCTCTCCTTAGTGGGATGCTTATAACAGAGCAGCTGATTTTGCCCAGAGAAAATGATCCAAGAGACAAAAATCAAGATAGAAGCCACAGTGCCTCGTATAACCTAATCTCAGAAGTATTAATACCATGGCTTTTGTCATAGTCTGTTGGTCCCACACACCAACCCTGGTACAATGTGGGAGAGAGCTATACAGGCTGTGAATGCCTGGAGGAAGGGATAATTACTGGAGGCTGTCTTGGAGGCTAGCTGTCACAATTGTGGTGATAGAATGATTCACCCATAATGTAAACTTGCAGAGGAGGCATATACACGGCTCACAGCATTTATAATGAAATATGTTTTCTTTTCAGAAGAAAAGAATGGCATAAGAAAATTGTTTAACCTTTCGATATTATTATTGTCAAATTATTCATTCTCTTTATTTAACCTATTATTACTGAAGTTTGGTAACATTTTGATAATTGGCACAGCATTTGTGAAGAACCATTTAAACGATTCCAAAGCATTACATTCCAGAATATAGTTCATTTCAGAAGAGCAAATTTGCTTTGTTTCCTATGACAGCAACCAAAAAAAAACTGAAAATAAAATGAGCAATCCATTTCTTTTATTCTAAGTTATGTCTTAAAACTTTTTTGGGTATGTTTTAGTCATCTTGAGAATTCTGTCACTCTTTGACTTATATTAAAAGACAAACAGAAACAAATGTCTTGGAAGATAAAAATTTGTATAGATTGAACATTGAGAAAATGAACCTGGACTATAGTATCTAAGATAACTTGTGTTGCTATCTGCAAACTTACATTGCCAGAAACTGGAATATTCTATTTCCTTATCAATTACTTCTATAAAGCCATGTTTTGACAATGTCTTCCATCAGTGATACTATAATACACAGTCTATTTTAATTTTATTTCTTACAAGTTGCTAACCATTCTTCACATGTTAGGGCCATCTAGAAATATAGAACCACAGCATTTTAGATCTGGAAATATCTTTGGAATTTTTATGTTAAAAGTGTTCTCCATTTTTTTAAGGGTTGGGAAATATTACACTCAATGGTGCTGCCTCCCATGTTCTGGTTTGTCTTCAAAAAGCTGTTTAAAATTTAGAACCTACTAATACCAGAGAGCAATATGAAGTCATTGATAATTATTCACTGTATATAATCTCCAGAAAATGCCAACACCAGTTAGTACAAAATGGTTCCAAAGAGTTAGAAGAATGGAACCAAAGACAGATGTTGGCAGGCTATATCCTTTTGGGATTCTCCCTATTCCTGCAGTACATATACTCACACTCGTGCTGTGTGGCAGTGATCAGGTGATAGTGCGTCTCTTTGAGTATTTAACTTTCCTCTTAAAAGTAAAACTGGGATATTTAAAAAAAAAAAAAAAAGATCAAGGTTAAAAGTAGGAGTCATTACAAATATAGCACATGCACATACACACAAACACACCCTCAACCACCTTTGTATGTTAAAGAGCTTATTTTGCTTAGACTCAGGGTCATATTACAAAGTTTAATTCTAAAGTAAATAATTTTTTTTCTTTTCATTTGGCTTGTGAAAATACCATACATCGTATAGAGTTAATCTTAGCCAAGGATTACTGCAAGCATAATTCCTTTCTCTGACATTAGTTTCAGCTAATTTACACAAGAACTATGGGATTTAGCCAAGATTAGTGCAACCTTCGATGACTGAGCTAAATTTTATTTCCTAAGTTAGATTTGTAATATTAAAATTTGATATTTTCCAAGTTTATTAGCTGGAATATGCATATTTGTGACAGAATAAGTTCTTCATAAAATCTGATTGATTATTAATTACTCAGTACTTTGGAAATGATTATTAATTACTCAGTACTTTGTGATCGTTCCAATATTTTAAATTAATATTTTGATTCTTACATGTTACCACTGAATTTTTTTCATTTATTTTAATTTGAGGATCATCTTTGTTTTTCATAAGAAAGTTTCCTCCACTTTCCTTTTCTAATTTTTTGGTAGTTTCTCGATTCTTTTTCATTTTTCTCTAAAGAGGATTTCTACAAATTAATCCTCTAGGATACAGTTTTTTTTAGAGCACAGTGATGTGAACGTATCAGTGTTTAATTAAACAGATTGTCTTCTTTCACTGATTCCTTTTCTAATTTTTGCTTTATTATATACTTCAGTAAAGCCAACCCCAATTCTAACCTCCCAAACTCTGGCCTTTCGGGGGCATGTATTCTAAATTTTATTTCTGTACCTAATAAAGAGATAATTTCACTTCTCTGCTGGTGCATAAGAAACTACCCCAAAACGTTGTGGTTTAAAACATTTTATTATTTCTTACGATTCTTGGAGTTAACTGGGGCTCTGCTGGACGATTCTTCTTCTGGTCTCACTCAGGATCTCTCATGTGGCTTCAGTTTATGGCAGATGGGGCTGGAATGATCACTGTGACTTCATCGTGGCCCCTTAGTTAGAAGCCTGGGCTCGGCTGGGACACTGGGACATCTGAGCCTCTCCTTCTTCACATGACCTCTTGACATGGTCTCCCCAGCAGGTTATAGCTGTTGTTTTACGTGACCACATAGGGCTTTCAAAAAGCAAAAGCAGAAGCTCCTGGGCCACCCTAGAACTTAGTCCCAAAGTCACTCTGCCTCATTCTCTTGGTCAAAGAAAGTCACAGGGTCAGCTCAAGTTCATTGTGGGAGAAAGTCCACAGGGCATGCATACTGGAAGGCATGGTTCATGGGGGCCATCTCTGGGGAGTAGTACTACAGGGGTCATGTTTTCCTTCTCCACTAAGACCTCAATTCCTCTCTACTCCTTTTTCAGCTCCCTGTGTCTCTGGCAATTTGCCTAAACCTACAAATATCACCTTCTTATCCGTAAACATGAAGAATGTCCTACAATGGAATCCACCAGAGGGTCTAGAGGGAATTGAAGTTACTTATACTGTGCAGTATTTCATGTAAGTTGGTTCTTTTCCTTTTGGCTAATTTATAAACACAAGACTCAGACTCCTGTTAATTGTGCAAAGATAAACCATCTATGGTATTAAATAAGTATTTGAAAAAGAGAAAAGTTTTAGATATCCCATGTTAAGTTTTCTTGATAAGTTTTGTTAGGTTAAATTTGCAAACAGTTTCTTCATAGAGACAGAAGCACTGGGTGCTCAGGAAAAGGGAAGTTATGGAACTGGAGAAAAGAAGTTGGCCAAAACATTATTATGTGGCTGAGCAAGCAAGGCAATCCATCATCTCTGAAACTGCTAGGCTTTTTGGAATCATAGACATTCTGAGACTTAGTGAAACTGAGTGCAGAATTCTGTGCAACCAGCTGTTCCTATTAAAGATCGCAGTGAATGGATATTTTTACTTTTCACCTCTCCCTCAAAACTCATTGCAAGCAAGAAAAAATGCAAAACAGTTAGACAACATCCATCTTCAGACAAACAAAGGAAATGCCATAACCCCAAACCATAAACTCTGAAGCATGTAAGCCAAATCCTGTGGAATCTGAAGGAAAACAAATGCAGAAGCTGGAAGCAAACCTATACCTTCTCGAGCTCCAATGGCAGGAAATGATTTCACAAGAATAAGTGTCACAGTACTAAGAGGCCCACCTAACAATCTAAGAATGTAGAAATCTAAGAAATTGCCACCACCAGAAATTGAGGAAATGCCCCCACGGAGGAGAATTCAGACAAGTAATTGTCCATAGTTTTATTACAGTCCGTAAACCACATAATCTCCAGAGGTAAAACTCACAGAAGACAGAAGAGAAAACAATAAAAGAAGAGACTCTAAGACAACACAGAGAATTTTTTTTTTTTTGAAGCAAGTGGGTAGAGCTTTGGAAAATAAAAATATTCTATTAAGATGAAAACCTATTATCGCTAAGTGATAATGGTTGAACAGGTAATAAAGACTATTTGGAATTATATATTATAAATTCATGGCATGTCTAGACAAATCTCATAAGACCAATAGCAAGACAAAGCCTGGTGAAGTTACTAAACTTTAAGAAAATTAAATGATTTATAGCCATTATAGCAAAAACAGAACTCAGGTTGGAAGAAAAGGGGAATTTCTGCCTGGCAACACTCAGCAGAATACATCTTCCAAGTAGAACTAAGACTAAATAGCGATAGAAAGATATTTATAGAAACTTTTTGTAAATGTTTGAATTTAAACAATAATATAACAAATCAGAAGCGGGGAAGAACTGTAAGTGTACTGATTTTCATAGCAGAAAGCCATTAAATGTGACCTAAAATGAAAAAACAAATACTTCATTATTTTAATAACAAGCCTTTCAGTATTTTTCACAAACCGTTTTCTTAATTTAAAAGCTCTTTTAGGAACTAATATCTTTTGTAGTAATGAAACATTTGAACTTCAGCAATTCCTTTAATTTCACTTAAATTTCTTTTTTTCTATTAAAGTTCAAATCAAGTTATATTTGCTACTTTTATGAAAACTACATGTACAATATAATTTAATTTTTGTCTATGCTACTATCTAATCATTCTTCTGTTTATATGTAAGCATGACAAGATGTCCAGAATCATATACCAAATGTTTCAGGGTAACGGGTTTTCAGGTGATTCATTTCTTTCGATTATACTTTTCTGCATTGTTCAATTGTTTGGATTAAAAAGCATTTACCATATTTACAAAAAAGAATAAAGTCTTCTTTGTGTTTGAAAAAATAATTCTATTCACAGCAACCTCATTTATCTAGAACCTCACTCTCATTCCTAAAGAGTTTCTCGGGAGCTGGCGTTACAGGAAATAAGACGTTGCTCTGCAGAGAGAAACGGCTCGTGAGCGTGCTCTTGCCTCCTTTTCCATTAGGTGGAGCAAAGAGCTTGCTCTGTCCTTTATATTTGTCTGTGATTCAAAAAGGATTGTACAAAAATAGGCAGAGTCATCGCTGCTCTGTGAGAGCAGATAACTTAGATTTTGCACATTTCAAAACTGTGTATCTGAAAAGAAGCTTGCTATGTATGTCAGAGTTCTTACACGCCCATGCATGTGGAATGTGGACAGGAATAGAGGGTGGTTGTTCCACTGCCAGAGGGCTCCAGGCTCAGCTCTGGCGTCAGACAGTCCCCAGGTCATGGCCAGGCTGAGCAGGTTACATATTATGCCTTTATATTTTTGCGTGAAGTTTGTTTCCAGGATGAAAATTTAACAAAAGTTTAAATTATATCCACCAAAAGAATTGAATGCAGGAAATAGAATGTAGCCCTAAAAATCACAAGCTTTGGCATCAGGGAAAAGTGATTCAAATCCCAGATATGCCTTTTATTAGTCATGTGAACTTGAGTGGTTCCCTTAATCGCTCAGTTTCCTCATCTGTAAAATGGGATGAAAATAATGCCACCTACCTCCTAGGGTTGTTACGATAATGAAGCGGGCCCCCACGTGACTTTTTGCCATGCATGAGCATCGTTACTGAAATATTTGTTGAATGATTCTGGTCATCATTTATTTTGTTCAGAATTCAGTAAAGAGCATTTTCTCCTTCATCAGCATCCGTCATGGGAAGCCGCCCTGCCCTTGGCGGAGTGAGGAAGTTCGAGGAGGGAGGATCATAGAGGCAATGGCAATATCTTTCAAACCACAAGTCAAGACCTGTTGATAGGTTATGAAATCAATTTTGAGGGACATAGCTAGCATTATTTTTAGTGGAAAGGAATGGAATGGTGTAAGGTGGAATGGAAAAGAACTGAATGCATGGTATGTAGTAAAGTTTAAATATTATCTTGTACACCTTTTGTTTTAGTATGTTAGATGTGTATCCTTTATGAACTGAATCACAATGTAAAGTATATTTTTCCACCACGGATCATGGTCAAAAAAAAAAAATGTTTTTGAAAACCCCTAAGCCATTTCGAAAAATTTGAAAACCACTTGGATGGCGAAGTTGGTCGACAAGATCTGGCTCTATTTCTAATGTTTTTGAGTAGGTGTGGTACCTATGAAACAGGAGACATTTACTTTCAGAAATCTGTTGCTGTATTCTGAAGCTTTGGCAATGCTTATGAAAGTTGACATACCTCCTCCTCAGGAGGAGTCATACTCTCCCCATGACTTTTGTGATGCATGTTTTTCCTCTTCTCTCTTTAGCTGCCACTTCCAGGTGTACTTTGTATCCAACCTTTAAATCTTGGTGCCCTGAATTTTTATCCTAGACACTGCTATGTCTCCATGGAGAATTCATTCATGCCTCTGCCTTCAATGAGCAGCTTTATGCTGTTGCCCTGAGCCCCACTGCCTGCTGGGCATCTGCATTTGGGTATCTCATGCATACCTCAACGCATTCCCAAATCTGCTCCTCCTCAGCGTTCCTTGTCTTGGAAAGTGTTACTACTGTTCTACCCATCTGCCCCAGACAGAAAAAGACATCATCCTTAACACCTTCTTTTCCCTAATCTCTTGCATACACTCACTCACCAAGTCCTATCTCCTAATAGTTCTTATTTTTTAAAATTTTTAAAAAATTATTGATTGATTGAGACAGTCTTGCTCTGTTGCCTGGGCTAGAGTGCCCTGGCGTCAGCCTAGCTCACAGCAACCTCAAATTCCTGGGCTCAAGCAATCCTCCTGCCTCAGCCTCCCAAGTTTAGCTGGGTTTACAGGCATGTGGCACCACGCCCGGCTAATTTTTTCTGTTTTTGGTAGAGACAGGGTCTCATTCTTGCTGAGGGCTCAGGCTGGTCTCAAACTCCTGAGCTTAAGCAGTCCTCCCACCTCGGCCTCCCAGAGTGCTAGGATTACAGGCATGAGCCATGGTGCCCGGCCCCTCTCTCCTAATAGTTCTTGCTTTTGTCCTGTCCTCATTCATTCTACTGTTACCATCCTTGTCCAAGCCACCTACACGTTCCCTTGGACCACTGCAGTATCCTCTCAACTGTTCCCCACGCTGCCACTTCTAACCCTGTCACCCACCTTCTCCACACTCCCTCCAGAGTTAGCTTCCTGAGACACACCTCTCACCTAGTCCCCCAACGCCCTGCCTTAATCCTTTCAGTAGCCTCCCACACAGCTCTGTCTCTTTCACTGTCTCATCCCGTGTCACCCAAACTCTACACCTGAGTCTGTCCCACCTGAAAAGGACTAAAAATATTTCCTTCTTCCTATTCACTCTGAGTGTTGTGTTTTTAATACAGAAAAAGAAAATCAATATGAACAACCTAATCGATATCATCATTACCATCATCATCCTCCTCCTCCTCCTCCTCATTGTAACTATTGAAAATGCAGGTTTTTGTATGCACTCCAACCTCATGAATATTCCCCAGAACATTTGATGCCTAGCAAATTTTTAAATTTTAAGAAAGTGCCAAGACAATTTTTCTTCCAAGAAAAAAAATGACTAACCATTCGTAAAACAACACATCAAACAGACCTCGTATACAGGGTGGACTATAAACTTACATAGATGATTACTGGAAGAATGGATCACACAATATGTAAAAAATTTACTGTAGCCAAAGAATAAAAATAAAATACATGCTTTCAGAATGTACTATCCACATTATAATTCACAGAAAAGAGAGGTGATTACAGAAACACTGACTCATGTTCCTGACAGCTAATGAAAAAAAATTGCCAGCAGCAAAAATGGATTCTTTTTTATCTCAATGACAGGCACTTTTGTTTTTCTGAAGAGAAGGTCTTCAGTTCCATTCAGTTTTATATAATGACTGGGAGTTTTTTTTAATTGTAGAGAGGGCATCTCATTATTAATTCCGAGTTTCTTTCCTAGCAGATATGGACAAAAGAAATGGCTGAATAAATCTGAATGCAGAAATATCAATAGGACCTACTGTGATCTTTCTGCTGAAACTTCCGACTATGAGCACCAATATTATGCCAAAGTTAAGGCCATTTGGAAAACAAATTGCTCCAAATGGGCTGAAACTGGACGATTCTATCCTTTTTTAGAAAGTAAGTAATGCAACTGTCGCAATTGTTAAACATTTGTTAACATCAAGTTAATCTGACCTCCTGATTTAAGAGTCTCAGGCTCATAGACAACCTTGTCCGAGAGGAAAGTCTCTGCTTGTTTTATTCTGCACCAGCAGCTTGAGTGACAAAGCCAAGATGCTTCACCTTTCTGGTTCTCATGGTCTTATCTTTAGAGCAAAAGGTTT
This sequence comes from Indri indri, assembly GCA_004363605.1. NCBI lineage: Eukaryota > Metazoa > Chordata > Mammalia > Primates > Indriidae > Indri > Indri indri. The sequence goes on from RJWJ010021208.1 coordinate 22,184, forward strand.
GGGAAAATGATCTCTAAGATCTCTCCCAGATCCAAAATTGATGCTAGATGCCAATAATTTCACATTTTGATTTTGTTTTACTATTGGAGTCTCTGTAATTTGGTAATAGCTAACAGATTTTCTTTTAAATGTGGGTTTATAAAGCATTGACATGTGTCCATAAGATTGATTAAAGATTGTCCTGATCACCCAACTAAAACTCTTCTTGCTATAAACTTGGTAGCACGATGATGTAATTTCTAGGTATAACCAGAATTAAGGCAATATCTTCCTGGTATTTGCTTTTATAATTTTGCCATCCTTTGATCTGTGGCTAACTCAGGCATGAGGGACCCACTCAGGGCCACCATAATGACCTCTACAAGTGCTCCATAGGCCCTGGAGCTCTTCTAGATCAGGGGTCAGAGAACTATAGCCCTTGGGCCAAATCCAGCCCCTCTCCCACCCCAATTTCTGTTTTCCTGCAGGCCAACAGCTAAGAATGGTATTTATATTTTCAATATTTTTTTAAATCCGAATAAGAATATTTTGTGACATGTGAAAAGTACAGGAGATTCAAATTTTGTTGTCTATTCATAAATAAAGTTTATTGGAACACAAGCCACACTCATGCATTTCACATAGTTATCTGTGACTGCTTTTGTGCTACAACCAGAGTAGAGTAGATGCAACAGAGATCATCTGGCCTGCAAAGCCTAAAATATTTACTGTCTGGACCTCTATAATAAAAGTTTGCTGACCTCAGTTCTAGATCATTCTAATCTCATCTCTGATTTTTCCACTTATCAAATCACGTTAATGTTATTTATCACCAACTTTTCAAGTCACAAACAGTTTTGATTGCCTTTACCATCATCAAGTCCTGTTCATCCATGTGACTAAGTAAATACAACACTTGGGTTGGCTGTTTTAACATTGCGTTAGGGTGTATGAAATGATTAGTTCAAGATTTGGCATAACCCAGGCCCACCGTAGTACATTTTGAGGCAGCTCGTATAAGAAGGTAGGTTTTAGGGATTTGAACCAAGTAGGATTACACTGTAGCTTCATGTAAGGTGATTTTTACATCTGAAATTGATAACACCCTCTCCCCTCCACTTTAAGCACAAATCGGCCCACCAGAGGTTGCTCTGACTACTGACGAGAAGTCCATTTCTGTTATCCTGACGGCTCCAGAGAAGTGGAAGAGAAATCCAGAAGACAGTTCTGTTTCCATGCAACAAATCTACTCCAATCTGAAGTATAACGTGTCCATATATAATACTAAATCAAATAGAATGGTAAGCCCAAAATGGAATGGAATGTATAATCTATGTACTACTTTTTGTAGCTAATGCTAGAACAAACAGCCCTGATGCTTTGAGTCTCTGCCTGCGAATCAGGGAAGATGTGATATTCAAAAGAGATACCATATGGATACAGGTGAAGCTGAAATGTAGAAAATTTACAGAACTGACTTCAGATTTTCCTTATAGAAACTCTCTGTTAACAGGGTGTGATGTTGCTACTGGAATGTAGAGCGACCGTGCACTTCACTTTGATGGAGAGCTTTTACTTGCATAACATCTGTCTGTCACTCTCCTAGAAGAAAAAAAAAAAATGTTAGCAAGAACACAGGACAAAGTTGAATAAAAAAATCCATCTCTGTGTTTTTTTGAGAATTGGGGATTCGTCCACTTCCTGACTGTGCCCTGCTGAGCTAAAGAAAAAGGGTGTGTTGAAACTGTTGCTGGAAAAAAAAAAAAAGTTTACAGTGACAGGAAAGGATTAAATGGCATCTCAGTCTTTTATTTCTTTCTAGAGTTATTTGTCTGGCGTGGTCCCAGGAATCTTTGGCTGTAACCACTGTTTGCAATTCCCCCCTAGTGGTCCCAATGTGTGACCAACCACACGCTGGTGCTCACCTGGCTGGAGCCGAACACTCTATACTGCGTCCACGTGGCGTCCTTCGTCCCCGGGCCCCCTCGCCGAGCTCGGCCTTCTGAGAAGCAGTGTGTCAGGACTTTGAAAGGTGAGGTTAAAACACTCGGCCCGTCTAAGGAAGGAAATCTACTAAAACTAGAAGGAAGTATGACAGTTTAGATAAGATTTTGTCAAATACATGTCTAATAGAAACAGGTTGAGGCAAAGGCAGAAACAGCTCTCACCAGAAATGCACTGAGCGGCCCCCGGGGACTCTGCCATGGAGCCTGGCGGGTTTCGGACTGTTCTCACCCCTGGCGAACTGTCACTGTGGGTCCTAGCGTCCACGGCCAACGATCCTGCCACAGTCACACGGCCACCTGTGAAATAGTAAGAATTGTACACATTTTTTTTCTTCTTTAAAGCCATAATCATTCTGATCAATAGAAGTTCTGTGATCTTCAAGAACATCAGACAGTTTTGCAGCTGGAAGCAAAGTATTATCCTACAAACACCATAAAACACAAGTTTTTTTGCCCCCCACCCCCTTGGGAATCCTAACTCCAGGCTGTTCCAGTTGCGTTCAGACACCACTTACTGGCCGCGCGAGAGCCTGAGATCAGCAAATCCGTGGGCACTCCTTCCCCCTCACGGTTGCTTCTCTTCTGCCTTGTGTCCATCTCCTCCTCACGTTTTCTGAACTGAGCACCCAGGAAACCGTGGTTGAAGATATTCGTTGCTGTTAGGAGACACAGAATTGTGAGCTTGGCATTTGTTTAATCTTTCTTCTCCCAGGCAGAGAGGAGCTTGAACTCAAAACCTGAATGAACATTGAAAGAAAATAAATCCTAAAGTTCACCTGCATCCAGGGGCTTGTCACCCAGTTTTCTTTGCTTCTGGTCCAAACATGCTGGACTAGAGACAGATTCTCACCACCCTTCACCCTTCGCCTGGGTCCTGTCATCCTGGGTCCAGCCAAGAGTAGGAAGGCACAACCCCGCTTCCCTCTTCCCTCGCCCCCGCCCCCCCTTTCCAGATGCGGCCACCCCAAGGACAAGAAAGGGCACGTTGCAAGTACTTGTGAAAAGTGCAAGGCTTTGTCTTTCAATCTCTGTCTTTATCATACCTTTTCCTTTAAGATGAAGGGTTCTCTGCCATATGTCAAATGAAACTAAAATGCCAAGCAAAACAAAGCAGATGGAAGAAATCATTTTTGTATTTGGGAAAGGCGCTCTGTTTACTAACAACTTGATCAGTGCCAACCGGTAGGAATGAATTTCCAGTGGAAATCATTGAGGCAGTTAGCTGGCAGAGCAAAAGCAACGAAAGCACAGATTAAATTAAATACTTCCCAGTACATAGACAGAGCCCACTTTCTCACTAGTGTAGGCAAAGTAACAAAATAACGAGGCGCCATTTCTGGTTCTGAACTTTCCCCTGATATCCCAGCTCTTACATCACCAGAGATACTTTTCCTTCACACCGGCGTGAGGACTGCTTCCTGAAAAATCAGTATTACCTCTGTAAAGACTATTCTTCTTCAAAAATATTTCCATTCTCCATAGCCCTCCAATCCCTAAAATCCAGATACGCTTTACCAGGTTTATTGTCGTGACTCTTTAATTAGAACAAGCTCGATTCAGGGACCAGGGATTGCATTAAAGGGCTGGACTGAGTTGCAGCCGGAAGTGGAGGCAGGTGGTGCTCGGGCCCCTGCAGCGTCCACCTTGCAGCGTTGGCACATTACTGCACGGAACCTGACAACACATGTGCTCTTCCAGAATCGTTCAGGGTCGCCGAGCCGGCAGCTGGCCCCCACGCTGGACTTGTCCCACCAGCTATTGTTGCCCGCCCTCATCGTCCATGACGCATCTGTTTTCGCTCTTTAACTGGATAGGGACTTAGCCGCCTTCTCTCAGGCCCAGGCATCAATAGCATCCAACCTCCACGTGAATTAGAATGCTTCCGTCACACTCTCGCTGGTTTTGTTAGTGTGTAAGGGATACACTAGGACTTTTGTCATTTGTGCTAAAGCTATTCCTTTTTCTATTTGGGTATTAGAATTCTCTAGGGAAACAGAACCTATGTATATCTATGGATATATATAGATATGGCTAGATATAGATCTCCTGTTGGTTCTATATATTATTTGAGAAAGAGAGAGATTTGCTTATTTTAAGTTGGCTCACAGGATTGTGGAGGCTGGCAAGTCCAAAATTTGTGCAGGCTGGAGACCCAGGGAAAAGCCAATGCAGTTTCGCCTAAAGTCAGTCTGCTGCCAGAATTCCCTCTTTCTCAGGGTCGTCAGTCTTTTTTTTTGTTGTTGTTATTAAAGTCTTCAATTGCTCAGATGAAGCCCGCACACATTATAGATGGTAATCTGCTTTACTCAAAATCTACTGATTTAAATGTTAATCTCATCTAAAAAATACCTTCACAGAAACATCTTGAGTAATATCTGGCCAAATATCTGGATACTGTGGCCTAGCCAAGTTGACACAGAAAATTAAGCATCACAACTTCCAAGCACACCATAGTAGCTTAACAAATATAAGTTAGTGACAATGAGCTCTAGTCATCAGCTATATAGTCTGATCAATGGTGGGCCAGGCCTGCGTTTCTTAAAACCTTTCCCCCAGGTCTTTCCATCTCTCTGTGGACTTTTGCCCATCATGAGCCTACAGCACAGCAGGACCCAGGAGGGAGTTAACTGCCATTCTCAGCACACCCAGTCCAGCTACCTCCCTACACACATCCCCAAGCTCCAGCCCTACCCAGAAAGTCTGGCCAACCAGTGCAAGAATGATGTGTTATTCATATAAAAGGTGATGCCATGCATTCATGTCCCCCACTGACTGTATGGGGAAGATTGAGTCAAACAAGTGCTATGGAAAAGTGGGGCCACTCAATGGGATCTTTACAAGAGGGTTTTGTTGTTTGGTTAGAAGTGCCGTGAGTTCCCCGAATATCAGACTTCCTTCAAATAGCCGAACCCACATGGATCTCAGAGCCAGACGTAAAATGTTGGAACACCTGCTGCTTGGATTACTGATGTATCCTTACTACAGAGGTTTAAGGTGCATCCAGATGATTCCTTAAGACCATCTACTGTCAGAGAGAGTAAGAATTCTGAGACCCCTTATAACATTTAGATTAAACTTCTCAACATACAGGTGAGAAAACTGAGTTCCTAAATGTAAGTGATCCGCCCAAAGCCAGTTATCTCCCACCGCACCAAATCACAGCTTTCCAAAGCCCTCCCGTTTTGTTTTTTTTTTTTACAGATCAATCTTCAGAGTTCAAGGTTAAAATCATCTTCTGGTATGTTTTGCCCATATCTGTCACGGTGTTTCTTTTTTCTGTGATGGGCTATTCCATCTACCGATATATTCACGTCGGCAAAGAGAAACACCCAGCAAATTTGGTGAGTTCTTGGTGGCAGGAGTATTACATTATATGATATCATATCCTATTATATTTATATTATAACACACCTGCGGGAGGATAGAAAAAAAGACCATAGAACAGATACAGTTCCAATTAAGGGCAGAGTGAATTTAAATAGTTGATGAATTATAAAACACTTTTTGGATTGGCTCACTAATGTAACCAAAGATGAAGATTCCATAGCTTTGCAAAGATTTTATTTAATGATCTTCTGGAAGTGCACGTGTAGTCAGGGACTAGAATTTCTAAATAATACATGAAGGCTGAGATGAGAGCAGGCCCTGGGGCCTCTGGGGGTACAGAAGGGCCCCGGCCCCCCACGTGGGGACTCAGCTCTCATGCCAGGGCTTGGTAAGGGAGGTGAGTAGGAGGTAGGACACTTGGTGCAGTCAGAAGAAACGGCGGGGCAGCGGTGGGTGGAACTGCATGACCCTGTTGCAGGCTCGCATGAGAGAGTGGCCGGAAGGCCCAGGTGGGAGAGCCCGTGCCGTCCTAAGGAGCTGGGGCTTTACTCTGCCAGCAAAGAGAAATCACCACAGGGCTTTGAGTTGGAGGCGTCAGTCAGTGTTGGGTTTTAGATCCAACTGGATATTAATTCCAGGACAACTTTGCGGGGAGTAAGGCTAGAAACTAGAAAAGCCGCTAGGGGACTGTGGCAGTTGTCTGGGGA
>RJWJ010021209.1:0-28171 GCA_004363605.1 Indri indri
TGGGGGCGGGGGGCTCCCACCCTCGGCCGATCCCTCCGCTTGCTGTTAGTTGTGCTCTTCTGCATGCCAGACACACACCCACACCAACCATGTCTTTAACGCTCTCCAAAGCCTCCCCATTAAGTACAGAATTATTCTCCTCCCCACCTTGGGGACACATAAGCCAAGGCTAAGCGTCATTCCTTCTGTGACTCACAGCCCACACGGGCAAATGGTAGACCTAGGAATGGATTCGAGCTGGAGTCCCAGCCTCTCCTGGCGATGCCCCTCTGGCACAGAAAGAGGGATGGATCTGCGAGATGTTAAGGGGTGACACAGACCGGGCGTGGCCACTGACGGGGGAGGAAGGCAGGGAGGCTGGGCCCAGGGGGGTGCTCCTGCTCCTGCTCCAGGGTGGAGGGTGGTGAGAGAACACGGCGGTGAACTTGAGGGGCTGGAAGGCCTGTCTGTTAAAACATCTTTAAAGGGACAAAACAGTAGTTCTGAGTTCAAAGCAGAATCTGAGCGTGAAATGAGTTCCGCCTCCTCCCCCACCGGGGCAGCGGTGCTCTCTGGTGCCAGGGAGGGGACAGGATTCCCACAGACCTCATCTTGCTCGGCCCCACCCCATCCCACCCTGTGAGATCGGCTCTGTCCCCCTTTCATTCATTCCACAGTGTGTCCTCACCTCCCTGCGCCAGGCACTGCCCTGGGCCCAGGGTGTGGTAGCCAGTGAGGCGGGCTGGGGGCTCCCACTGCGGGGTGCGCAGAGAGCGACCGTGGCCGAGACTTTCTGCAAGGTTGTCAGGAAAGGCGGCCCCGAAGCCGTGAGACCAAATGAAGGGAGGCGCCAGCCATGGAAGACCCTGTAGGAAGAGCATGGCACACACAGATAGCTGAGGGCAACGCCCCTGAGGCAGGTGCTGTCTTGCAGAGTCCAGGGAGCAGAGAGGGAGCCAGTGGGCGTGAGGGCGCAGGCAGGCCCCGGCAGTGACAGGACCAGGCTGGGGAGGCCGGCAGGGCCTTGCAGTTTGATTTTATTCCAGGGTCATGGGAAGCCCTGAGGTTTGTGCAACAGACATGATTGTAGAGATGCAAGTAAGAGCCCAGTTAGTCAGCAGACCAGCGGGCAGTCCAGGAGAGAAATGGCTGTTGCCGAAACCGGAACGGCAGCGTGGAAGACGGGGAGTGTGGACCGACTCGGGAGGTGTTGCAGAGGTAGGCTGGGCGCGGTGATGTTGCAGCCACGGAACCGAGGAGCCCAGACGAGATCCTGGCCACGGCTGCGGTGCATCCTGGCGTCAGTCATGCTGGCATTTCGACAGCATCTATAACTGTGCATGCCACATCCGCATGTTACACTTACACACTCGTGTTGTGTGAGGACATTTGCATGCTCTTTGGAACAAACCAAATACTTCACAATTGCCTTTTTGGGAAATCTGAGGTATGACAAGAATAAATGCCAAACTGCTCGCAGTGGTTCTAGCCTCAGGCAGAGGGATGAGGAGAAGGTTGGGGGAACTGGACCCCCTGGACACACTCTGAGTTGATTTATTCTTTCTTGGTTAACTTGAAAAACAGGTGAGGGCAAAAAAAGTGAATTTTAGAAAAAGACATAATGAATGCTAAGTCCCATCAGTCATGACTGGTGTCAAGGGCACCGCTGAAGTTGTCTGAGAGCAGGCTCTCCGAGGGTCCCAGAGGGAGCCGGGGCCCACGCAGCCGGGACGGTGAGGGGCCCCCGGTGAGCCTGCGGCCCCACTACCTGCCTTAGTAAGTTGGATGGTCTCTAAAAGCCAACACATTATTGTAGGTCACATTACAACAAGTCAACAGGACACTTTAGTTTTAAAAATCTGGAGTAGTACGAATATTTTCCAAGCCCCACATGGTGGAGAATAGTGAAGGTTTTCTACATCTGTGGCTCTAAAAGGAAAACACCGATAAACCCCTGTGCCCCTGACGAACCACCTGCACATCTAGGAGCAGGGCTGAGGAGGGGTCCATGGCAGATAATTCCTAGCATCGTGGGAACCAAACACGGAAGGGAGCTCGAGTCACGGAACCCAACCCTGTCATTTTACGTGGGATGAAAAGGTGGCTCAGACTCCGGACGCCTTATTTAGTAGGAGACATTTGCGGCAGATGCGAGAGGAACCCAGACTTGAATTCATGCTATCGCCAAGTCCACACAGCTATTGAGTACAAGAGAAATTGGAAAGAACTCACTCACAGACTGTGTGAGGCCTCTCCCGAATTAATCATTCTGGCATTTTTTCCTTATTTAGGAAACAAAACCAGAACATTTTCCCAAAAAGCCCATGAATTTTCCAGGCAGCCTCAGTACAGGAACCTGCTTCATGAATTCCTGATTTATGCAGAGCCTGGGAGAATTCAGCAGTGGAAAAGAGCAGGCACGCCCAGGGACTTGTCCTGTGGAAAGAAAATTCAAAAGGCATGAGGTCATGCCCTGATTGGGTTGCAGTGAGAACAATCAGAACAACGGACTGGGGCCCTGCCCTCGGGAGTCCTGCTGTCCTTGTGCAGATGAACAGAGATGGCACTGGGGCACAGGACTGGACCTCTCCGTACAGCCATCCACGGATGTGGTCCAAGGTGCTGCAGTCCAGTTCAGAAAACACGTGGCGGGCCACATAATATTGGAAAGTAATGAGAAATGTATGTTTGTTCTCTGCCCTGGCTCCTGGCACAAGTTCCTAAAGCCCTTGGAGTCTCCAGAGGGATAAGAGTGTCTTTGGGCGCTAAAGAGGTGACTGCAGCTGGGCCTCCAATAACTTCAGGAGGGGCTGAAGGTCGAGTCGATCACCAAAGGCCAGGGATCTAATCGGCCGTGCCTGTGTAATGAGCCTCCACAACAACCCAGAAAGGCGGGCTCAGGGAGTCTGGGTGGCTCCGTAAGCGGAGGTGCCTGGAGGGTGGCGCACGTGGACAGGGCGCGGAGGCTCCGTGCCCTCCTCCGTGCCTCCCTCGGTGAATCGCTTCTCGTGCTGTCCACCTGCAGCCTGGGTAATATCCTCCGTATTAAGTGGGCAAATGTAAGCACAGTGTGTCCCTGAGCTCTGTGAGCTGCTCCAGCAAATTAATCAAGCCCAAGGAGGGGGTGGTTGTGGGAACCCCAATTTATAGCTAGGCCATCAAAGCTATAGTTGGCAACTTGTTACTTGTGACTGGCATCTGAAGGGGGCAGTCTTGCCGGACTGAGCCTCAGATCTGTGGGATCTGACACTATCTCCAGGCAGGTACTGAACTGAAAGTGTAAGAACTGATTTGAAATTTGGGACGCCCAGCAGGTGTCCGCCGAGGCTTGCTTGCATGCGGAACCCACCCCCACCCCATGTCTGGTGTCAGAAGTGAGTGGCGAGTGGTGTGTGAGAGGGAAAAGACAGTTTGTTTTTACTTCAGAGGGGACCTTCCTAAACATGATTGGAAACCGAGAAATCATACAGGAAAAAATTGATATTTTTTATTTAAAATTTTAATATTATAAATAAGTTAAAATGTTTAAAATTTAATAATTCTTTACATCAAAAACCAATAAACAAAACATTTTTTAAAAAGTGAGACTTAAAAACATTCTTATACATTTAATAGGGAGGGCGCTGGTGTGTTCGGTACACACACTCCTATAAATTACAAGAGACGGGGGCGGGGGAGAAACACGAAGACTCGCAGAAGAGAGCCCACGGCCAGTTAACCTGTGCAAGGAGATGCAAAATAAAGCAATAATGAGGAATCACTTTTTGGTTAGTCAGATTGGCAAAAATGTTCCACATTTTAACAACTAAGGGGCGGTGAGGGTGTGGGAAAGCCGGTCTCTCACACACTATCAATGGGAAAATCAATTCTTGTAACTTTTCAGGAAGTAAACAGACAGAATTTAATAAAGTCTTCTGACCCAGCAGTCCTACTTCTAGAAAGCTCTACTGTAGAAATACAAGCAACCATTTATAGAAAATAACTACGAATGGTCAGTGCATTAATATTGTCCATAGCAAGACCCTGGCAGCGACTAAGTGACTCTCCAGGGATGATTACTGAATGGATATGACATGTCCAATTTACATTATTAGAGATTATTTAATCGGTTTGAAAAAAAAAGTAAGGAAGACTTACATGTATTGAACTGGAAAGATTTGCACAATATTTTTTTTTTCTTGAGGTGGGGTCTTGCTCTGTTGCCCAGGCTGGAGTGCAGTGGCCCCATCATAGCTCACTGCAGCCTCGAAATCCTGGGTTCAAGTGATCCTCCTGCTTCAGCCTCCCAAGTAGCTGGGACTACAGTGTGCATCACTGCACCCATCCCACAATATTTTTAAGTGGGAAGAAAAGTCTTACAACAATATATATCGAATGTTTCTATTTTGCAAAGGAATAAAAATATCAAAAACTGTGATGCCTGCATCATCTGTGCTATTACCACAGACCTATGTTGCTTTTACAATTTGAGATATAAAAGAAAATATCTCTTGAGCAAAAGCAATCACTGATATATATGAATAGAAAAACTAGGGGTTTGGATTATGTTGTTCTTTTTTTGCCTATATACATTCATAAGCATATCTACAATAAAAAGATAATACTTTTGGAAAAAGAAAGCAGTTAGTGTACCTGTAAACCAGGAAAACAAAGGATTCATTTTCTACACTGGAAAGTAGCTGCTGCTACTTCCTGGTGCTGGCAAGCAGAGGACATTACCGTCCCATGACCAGGTGCCAGCTGCCAACCCCTCCCGGTTTCTGACAGGATGAGGGTGGTCGAGGGCAGGTGTCCCCATTCAGTTACTCACTTTCCTCGGCCGACGGTCTGCAGACACCATGCTGGTCACCTTGAGGGCTGCCAAGTGGTGTGTGCGTCCTCATGGTATTGCACAGCGGACCCTGCCCCTGGGCAGCTGACAGGACAAGCATCCCCTTCCAGACGCTTCTGAGTGGCCTCACCATTAGAGACGAGGTAGCTGTGCTTCTTTTGAACAGTCCTCCCCTGCTGCAGCAGCGAAGGCCAGCTGGGTCGGGGGCCTGCGCTGCGGCAGAGGGCAGCAGGCTTGGGAGAGCAAGTCTACACACCAGAGTGAGTGCCAGCGGATGGGGGACCCAGGAAGGACCCTAGGGCTCCCAGCCCAGGAAGCCAGACCTCGGGAGGTGACACAGCCCAAACGAAGGGGCAGAGCCAGAAATGGCACCCATGTCTCCTGAGTCCACCCTGGGGAAGGACACAGCGCTACTAAGTAGAACCACGCCACGCTTCTGGACACAGAGCTGGACCACTTTCCCCAGCCCCCTCTTCAGGCTGGAATGTGCGCAGGTGTGACGCTAGCCGCTGTGAGGACCTGTCCAGCCAGAGCGTCCTCACAGGGCCCTGCCCCTCCGCCCTCGGCTGTGATACAGATGGCAGGGCCACGGCTCCACACGAGCAAGCAGCCGCCACTGGCCCTCGCCATGGTCACGGCCCTTGCAGAGCTGGGAATGAGGGCTCAGGAGCGGATGGCCCCACTCTCCCCGCCATCAGGGAGCCTGGCGGTCACCCTTTTTGCCCCTTTTCCCACCCCACGGCCCCGACAGGGAGGGGGCATTGTGCCTCTGATCTTGCTCCATGGCAGCCTCACCTACCCTGCTGACTCCCAGCCACTCTCTCCCACTCTCACTCCCCACGGAATGTACCACAGCAGCCAGTTAGCTGGGAAAAGGCCCTAAGCCCAGAGCTGCCAAGGCAAAGATAGAAATAAAAGCAGGAGCTAATGAGAGTGCCCAGAGTGACCCCAGCAGGAAGAAGCATCGGGGTGGACAGAAAAGGGGTGACCATCAGATAGGGTGAGCACGTGCTGAGCCGTGGTCTGGCCGGCCTCCGGAAGGGAGGCAGGACGTGCCCCTCCCAGGTGTCTGGGTGTGACTGCCCAATGTAATGGGGCTTGAGCATGGGATTTGCAGGGCTCTGCTTGAGAAAGTCTTGCCCCCTCCCCACCAGGGCGGAGGCTACCCACTGTCACAATCCCCGCGGGAGCAATGAGCAAGCACCTGCTGCTGTGGGCTGCACGGGGTCAGGAGCAGAGGGAAGTGGCTGAAGCAGCTAAAGCTCGTCACCAAAGCAATAATAACCCTCAGTGACTGCAGAGGCAGTCTCCTCCCTCCGGGTCCCTGTCCTATCACCCTCTCTCCACCTTTCCCAGGGGCAAGGACTCTGAGAAAGGCTTTCCCAGCCTTCGGCTAATGGTTGTTTCCTCCTCCACAGTCATTTCCTTCCTCCTACCCTCCTCGGGGAGATGATGAAGAGACACATGGGAGATCATCAGGAAGAGTATTTCCCTGGAGCCTCCCCACCCGGGGCAGCTGAAAAGCCTTGGGTCCCAGGGTCTCCGACATGGCTCAGACCTCCTCTCCACTCCTGGGAGCTCTCACTGGGGACCTGCCAGCACAGAGCACCAGCACCCAGCTAGCTTTGCATTGGAAACCGATTGCAAAGTCGCCATTCACTGCTCTCTCATTTGAGAAGGTTTTCTGATTTTCCAAGAATATATGTTCCTATAATCACATTGAAAATCCCAGGAAGACGGTGAAATAGATGAGACACGGCTGGGCACGGTGGCTCACGCCTGTAATCCCAACACTTTTGGAGGCTGAGTTGGGAGGATCACTTGAGGCCATGAGTTTGAGACCAGCCTGGGCAACACAGCAAGACTCCATCTTTACAAAAAATAGAAAAATTAGCTGGGCATGGTGGCACACGCCTGTAGTCTCAGCTACTTGGGAAGCTAAGGCAGAAGGACTGCTTGAGCCCAGGAGTTGGGGGTTGCAGTGAGCCATGATGGTGCCACTGCACTCTAGCCTGGGCAACAGAGCAAGTTGCTGTCCAAAACAAGAAAAGAAAAAGAGAGAGAGAGAGATGAGACAGATGTGCTTGAACTCTTGAACTGACTGAAAAGATAGTCAAGATACTTTGTTCTCTGAGAAAACAGATTGTTGTCCAGCATGTGAGTGTCATCCATGGTGGCGCAGATAGCAATGTTACGGGAGAGAGAGAGAGAGATTTCAATGCGCGCAGAAAGGCGTGGAGGAAAAATGCATTGACTGTTTCACGGTGGGCCGCGGGAAGGGCAATGGGCATGCAGCGAAAACTTATTTATTTTAATCATTTCCATATCATTGACATTTTTCCTACTATTTTTGCTATTACTGATTTTAAAAATCACAATACTGGTTGTCAAAAATTCAGAAGGTGCAGAAAATATTAAAGCAAAAGATAAAATTCTCTTTTCCTCCTGGGTCAAAGTATCATTTATATTTTTTGTATAAAATACACATTTATGCAAACCCTTACACACATACATCCTTTATACAAGTAAATAAGCATGTGCTTATATATAATCCACACTGCCCAGCTTTCTGTTTGCATTAATAATATATCTTAAGTATTTTCCAGATCAGTACAAACAGATCTACACCTTTTTTAAAAAGTGGTCTAATATTTTATTTTATGGCTATAACAATTTATTTAATCAGCTCCTTAGACATGGACATTTAGATTTTTTCTAGAATTTTAATTTTTCAAACAATGATGCAGGGAACACCTTCATACGTAAATAAACCGCGTCAGGAGGAGAGGGATTTGCACAAGTCAAGTATATTTCAAATACATCTTAAATCATGGGATCTGCAGGATTAATGCCATATGCATATTCAATATGCCATATGCATATTCTTTTTTTTTTTTTTTTTTGAGACAGAGTCTCACTCTTTTGCCTGGGTTAGAGTGAGTGCCGTGGCGTCAGCCTAGCAGCTCACAGCAACCTCCAACTCCTGGGCTCAAGCGATCCTTCTGCCTCAGCCTCCTGAGTAGCTGGGACTACAGGCATGCGCTACCATGCCCGGCTAATTTTTTCTATATATTTTTAGTTGTCCGATTAATTTCTTTCTATTTTCAGTAGAGACGGGGTCTCGCTCTTGCTCAGGCTGGTTTCAAACTCCTGAGCTCAAACAATCCACCCGCCTCGGCCTCCCAGAGTGCTAGGATTACAGGCGTGAGCCACTGCACCTGGCCAGCATTCTTAAATTTGATACCTATTGAAGAACACTTTTCCAAAAATGTGGTACTGAATTACATCCCACCCACACTATATCATGTGTGTTTGATTTTCAGTTGTTTAAATTTAAAAGTGGATCTGCATCTCTAGATATTCAGTGGCTATGTGCATTTCTTTTTAAACAGTATTTGGGCACCCCCAAAAGAAAGTGTGGGTGGGGTATAGCTCAACGTTGTACAAAATACACATGTGTGCCCGTGTATATCTGGGTTTTCCCTCAGGTTTTTGAGACTGCTTTACTCTTTCTTATGGTCATATTTATAACTATAGATAATGTAATGTTTAATAAATTAAACTATTTTGATTCATAGCATTTAGACCATCTCTATCATTTTTCATTCCAGACGTGAGTCCATCAGATCATTTCTGAGCCCACCTCACCCCCCATCCCTAATGTCCACACTGGGGTGAGATAAGTTACACTATTTTACACCATCCACGTGGGTGATGCTGATGTTCTCTTGGGGTTTGGAAAACTGTGTCTGCCCCAGCCTCACTAGGGATGAACGAGGGACCTTGCTCAATGGCTTCACCTCTCTAAACCTCAGTCTCCCATGACCTGCAAAACGGGGGATAAATCACCTGCATAGATTTATTGTGCAAATGAATTCACGGGCTGCCTGGTAAATCTTCCAATGGAAGCTCAGTCCCTGTGATTTGAATTTAGCTCTCTGCATGGGCAGTAAATCGCCACCCAGCCAACACCTGCCCGGTCCCTTTATACATGCTCTTTACCGTCGCTGAGTTTGTTATTTTGATTAAGCTCTTGATTACATGCCCCATTCCAGTAATATTTTCAAACAGCTCATTCATGAGACTTCCATATTGGCAAATGGCATAGAATTCCCGGTTCCATTTCCCACTCGCCTTTAGAGAGATGATTTCTTAAGAAACCTGAAGGCAGACTCACCTCTCCAGCTTGCAGGTGACTTTGTTTTTCTGTCTGGATGCCAAGGGATTCTTTCGCATTCTCGCGCTGACCAGCCTCTCAGGAGGGTCTTGGGGTTCGTTGTTCCATAGTTGTCATTCCTAGCACGCAGCTGTCCTTTCAACCAGTGGATTCAGTTCTTCTTTACTTCAAGAATATTAATCATGATGAGCAGTGACTATTAATCAACCCTACATAATGAAGCAAAATAATCTTAAACAGCCTTGATCGCAGCTTCTCTTTTCTCGTAAACATTCAATGCCCCTCATTGTCCCCCAGATTAAACAATAGTAAGTAACACATATGTAAAAGGCATCTTCTACTCGCAAAGTGGTAAGCACTTATTTTATTCCGGCTCCCAACAGCCCTGTGAAAGGTGCCCTATTAATAACGGAAGCGGGCTGCAGCCCTGTGCTTCTCAAGGCTGGTGTCTGACCTGATGGCGCGTCCGTGGTGTGGGAACAGCCGGGCTCTGGGTTCCTCCAGTTTCTCCTAGTTTCTCCATGCACTTCTCTGAGTCCTGGGTCAGGTAAGCAGGCCGGCTCCCGGCAAAGGTCTCCAGTTTCTTCTGCAGGTCACCTGTGTCTTTGGGTCGGACACAGGAAGAGAGATATACAGGTGTCCACGTTGCCCCCGTGGGTCCCAGTTTGTTCTTGGGGGCCCTGAGTTTCCTCTGTCAGTCTCTGGCGTGTCCTTGTCCTCCCACGGTGTGTGTGACTGCTCTGTTCGTGTCCTACAGCAACTCGGGGTACCGCCAGTGACAGAGGCAACACGGAGCACAGACGTCTTCCCTGTGATCCCTGCTCTAATTCTCTGAACTGCCAACCAGAGCCTCCCAGACCACTATTCCCCCAGCTTCTCCTACAATTGTTCAATGTCCGGTTCTCTCCAAAAAAGAAAAAGAAAGAAAAAATCTCTTATTTTATATTACTACAAGCAGTTCTGTTTCCCTAATCAGATGTACCAAAGAGCATATATTATTAATCATGAAATGCATCACATTAAATTCCAAAGCTTTACCCATCTTCTCCCTAAGGTGCCTCTCTGCTTTTACCGTGTACAGCAAAGGATGTTCTCATATTTACAACAGCCACACAACTGCCAGCGAAGCTGGACGACGTCCCACTGCAGCGGGCCCTCCAAACACCTCCTGGAGTGCAGGGACCAAACACTGTGTGTGGGGGTGGTGGGGGGGATGAGTCACCTCTGAGCTCTCCATCCTTCCTGGCCCACCTCCTCCCACCACTCTCTCAGGGGAAGCTGCCTCTGCTCCTCTCGTGCTCAGCCACGTCACCTGGAACTGGACGAGGGCTCTCCAGCCACAGGTGGGCAGGAGAAGCATGAAAAACTAGCCGTGTGTAATGAGGATTGGACCCAGGTGCTGACACAACAGCCTGATTCTTTCTGGGCAGCACCAATTTCTGTGCTGTGCTCACTTTTCTTTTTTCCATTAATTTTTAAGGCTGCAAGCATGTAGTGAGGAAAGAAAGGTGCAGAAGGAAGGACGAGCATGGAAAGAGGTTGACACCAGAGGGAGGTCACTGCTGGGCACAGTCGCCACTCACATGCCACTCTCCTGCAGAACTCGGCCTGCTGCCAAGAACATTTTCTCAGGCTGTCAGCTTCCTTGAATTGTAACTTTGGTCATGTGACCTTGATACAGGAGTAAGACCATGTCCTTCCTAAGTAGGAAATGTCACCACATCTCTTAAACATGCAAGGGATCAGGAACAGCACGGAAGAGTCCAGAAGTGGGGAACCGACTCTGAGTTTCTGCCTCCTAAGCTCTAGGGAAGATGATGACACCATTAAGCAGTTTTAGGAGAAATGTGTGTTTTTTTTTTAATTTCAGGATATTATGGGGGTACAAACATTTTGGTTACATGTTACGACTTTGCCACATCCCAACCATGATTTGAGACGTGCCCTTCCCCCGCCTACTACGCTCACCGCATCCATTAGTTATGAGTTTAGCCACCCCAACCCCTCAACCCCCACAGAATATTACTACCATGTGAGCACCTTAGTGTTGATCAGTCAGCGCCAGTTTGATGGCAAGTACATGTGGTGCCTATTCTTCCATCCTTGTGACACCTCACTTTAGGGCTCAAGCTCTATCTGGGAAAATATAAGAGGTGCTAGATCACCCTAGTTTTTTATAATTGAGTAGTATTCCATTGTATACATATACCACATTTCATTAATCCACTCATGGATTGAAGGCACTGGGTTGTTTCCACATCCTTGCAATAGTGAATTGTGCTGCCATAAACATTCAGGTGCAGATGTCTTTATTATAGAATGACTTTTTTTCCTTTGGGTAGATGCCTAATAGTGCCATTGCTGGATCAAATGGTAGTTCTACTTGTAGCTCTTCGAGGTAACTCCAAATTCTTTTCCACAGAGGTTACATTAATTTGCAGTCCCACCAGCAGTGTAAGAGTGTTCCTATCTCTCCACATCCTCACTAGCATTTGTTGCTTTGGGATTTTTTTGATATTGGCCAATCTTACTGGAATTAGGTGATAGCTCATTGTGGATTTGATTTGAATTTCCCTAATGATTAGAGATGTTGAGCATTTTTTTATATGTTTGCTGGCCATCCTTCTGTCTTCTTTTAAAAAGTTTCTGTTCATGTCCTTCACCCATTTATTGATGGGGTTGTTTGATTTTTTTTCTTGTTGATTTTTTTGAGTTCTAGATAGATTCTTGTTATCAGCTCTTTATCAGAGGGCAAATATTTTCTCCCATTCTGTAGGTTGCCTATTCACTCTAAGGATAGTTTCCTTGGCTGTACAAAAGTTTTTTAATTTGATCAGGCCCCATTTATTTATTTTTGTAGCTGCTGTAATTGCTTTGGGAGTCTTCCTCATAAATTCTTTGCCTAGGCCAATGTCTGAAAGAGTCTTCCCTACATTTTCTTCTAGGATTCTTAAGGTTTCATGCCTTAGGTTATGTTTAGTGACACTGGAAGATACACATGATACATGAAGTTTAAAAAAACATGATAAGAGTGTTATATTATAAAAATTATGAATAATAAGTATAATGTATATGTGTTTATAAGATATCCAATAATAATAGTCATTATTTCTGGCTAGTCAGATTTTGACTTTTTTTCCTTTTTGTATTTTTAAATGTTTTACAATAAATATTGCTTCTACAAAAAGTAATAAATGCTATTTTGTAAGAGAGAAGGAAAGAGGTGCTTAACTTGGCAGAAATAAGATTTTACCCTTAAGTTTGGGTTTAGTTCCACAGCAGTACATAATTCACAAATGATCCAGAGACACTTACTTTTAACTCAACTTGCCCAAAGTCAAACTCATGATCTTTCCTCCCAAACTTGTCCCTCTTGCATTATTCTCTACCCCAGTGATCATTCTTCTACTCACTGAGTCCCATCAGCTCAACACCGCCCCAGCCCACAGCCCTCATCCAATGCATCACTGTCCTGAAAGTTGACATCACACAATCTCTCTCAACTCCATCTCCTCTTTTCACCTCCAGCCACCTTTCCCACCTACCCCTGCCCCATCCAACCCTGCACCTGCTCCCTGTCCTGGCCCCCTGCAGGAGCTCAAGATCTGCTTTCTCCACTTTTCTCTGGTCAGCTCCACCCCAGAGCCAGTCTACACCCTGTACCGATGCTGGCGCTGACGGCAGATCGTACTGAATATCCGTCTCCAGCGTGACTAACAGATATGTCCAGTATAACAGAATCATAACACTAGATTTCCACCCACCACATGCTACTTCCTGGCCTTCGCCATCTCAGGAAATAATGACATCATTCAATTAGCTTGTCCCCAAACCCTGGAGGCAGCCACTTCATTTATCTGTGAAAAGTCTTGGCAAGTGCAACTCCAAAACCTGTCTTTAATCCATCCATTGTGTTCCATCTACATCATTACCACCAGAATCCCAATCTTATCTACCACACTGCAGCAACCTCCTGACTGGTCACCCTGCTTTCAGCCTTCCCCCCACAATCTGCACACCACCTGGAGAGGTCTTATAATCAAAGCAGAACAGAAATCCTCTGGTGGGTTTTTATTGCACTTGGGAAAAATGGAATCCTTTTCTTGCCCAAGGTGTTGCTGCTGTTCACTTCTTGGATGTCACCTCTGACCCCTTTGCTCACCTACTTCCAAACACCCTGACCCCTTTCTGTTGCTCGAACAGACCGAGACTGGTCACAGCTCAGGAACCTGGCTCTCACTGTTTCTGCTGCCAGGAACGTTCCCTCTGGCTTTCTGTGTGGCCTGCCCTTCTTCATCTCGCAAAGGTCAGAGCACACACAACTTTCAAAAAGAGACTTTCCTGGCTACTCGCAGATGGGCAACCCGCCCCAGCCTTGCATCCCTCCTCATCACGTGATCTCCTTCATTTCCTCCTTCGCACCTATCACTATCCACACTCGTCATCTTTATGAGAGTCTTTGATGTTACCATCAGTCTCCCCTCACTAGAAAGTAAACCCCATCATCTATTTTTGCACTTCTGTTTCCCTGGATCTAAGAAAGTGTCTGTGTTTATTAAATTTTTGCCGAATGAATGAATGAATGAATTCCCCCGTCCTCACATTCCATGGTTCAAAATGGTATTAACTACAGATAAGCTGAGTGCCTTACCAAGTTTGCCGGAGACCAAACGGCCTCACTGCAGTGAGAATTGGTGACAATGTGGAAGGAGTGACGCCCCCTCTGTGAGCCCGTGCTCAGGCTCCCTGACAGCGTGGGGAGAGGGTGGTGCTTGGGGACAGCATTTGCTGTTCTCTGGCATCCGTGGTATGTGCTGGAGGAAGCCAACCACTGCCACGTGATAAATCAGAGCAAAGAGAACAGCTTCACGTGTTGCCAGTGTGCTTCTGTCCTCATCTGGGGGAGAGTTTCTGTCCTTCAGGGGAGAAAAACCCGCCAGCCTTCCAGAGGGTGAGGGGAAAGTGTAGGTGGGGGAGTCCAGGCGGGACTGCGCTGCTTCTTCCTGTTCGCACTGCCCTCGCCTGCCAGTCCCCCCAGTGTTCACAGCGTTGTTGGTGCTGCGCTCCCATTTCATGAAGTGTAGTTTGGAGCCCACAGGTGTGCAGAGAGACAGTGAGATATGCTAATGGGAAACCGTGAGAAAGCCCTGGGGCTCGGCAGGGGGCGCGCCTGGTGTGTGGGGACAGAACATCCACCGCACAGGACCAGACACAGACACGAGGGTCAGAGTATAATCGGGGTGACAGGTTTGCATAAGTAACATTGAAATTATTGTTTCTACTAAACTGGGTACACAAGAGAAGATTACCCCTAATAATCCAGAACTAACATGGGTAGGAACTTGAAAGATTCTAGGAAGTTACCATAGAAAATAAAAATAAAATATATTATTTGATACTAGCAAAAAAATCTCAATATTTATAAGGAAAGGCAGATAAAGGAAAAACAGACTAAGATTAACCAAAATAAATTGAAAATATGAAGCAGCAATAATTACAGTAAATATAAATTTTAGAAGCTCACAAGTGGAAAATCAGAGATGCTAAGACTAGAGATTCTTTAAGCAAGATCCCTTAATACATTATTTTCAGGAAACATACTAAAAACAAAAGGATATTAAAAAGTTGAAGAAAAGGAAAAGTCTACCAGGAAAATAAGAATGACAACCAACAGAAGCGCCACAGTGGTAAATTTAGTATCATATAAAACAACACTCAAAGAAAAAAATCATTGTAATAAAAAAGGTCATTCTATAATGGCATAAGAGATACAAATAGATTTAAAAAATAAGCCTAGTACATAGGGGACTTCTAGGTCCAGCCAGGATGGAGCAGCCACACTCCTCCCCACTCCTCCCTCCCACAACCAAAGAGGTCGACAGCACTGGGACCTGGGCTGAGGAAGGACATGATGATGGTTCACAAGGTTTCCTTGCTGCTTCCCAAACGTCCTAGACAAGGCACTACGGAAAGCCCCAACCCAGAACAAAAAAGCTCCAAGAAAGCTTGCTCCTCCTGGCCAAAGGACAGGGAAAAGGATGGCCTTACAACAGAAAGCTTTTTGACAATACCCAGTGCCAAATACACTTTTGGCAATTTCAGCCAATCAGCAACAGAAAAACCCACATCCTAGTCCCCCGACTCTACCCCACTGTGGTTTCAGCGGGCTAGGCTAGGAGCGGATCTTCCATCCCACCCCACGCCACGCCTGTCTTACAGAAACATGAAGCATCTCTTCCGTTTCTTTGCTCTGGGGTGATGGAAAATGGGAATAACTACCAACTCCATCAGCTGCTGAGCAGAAGCAGGTGGTGGTGCTTCGATTCCCTGACCAGGGTAGCATCAGCAGGACAAGCATGCAGCTGCTCTTCCACATCCCACCGGGCAGAAGCAGGTGGTGCTCTGACTCCCGCACCAGGGCAGGGCCTGGGCGGCAGGCGGCAGTGAGCCCAGCAAGCCGAGCCCCACCGACATCAACCAGACACAGTAGGGCAGTCTGGGTGGGGCCTGCATGCCATATCCCCCTGCCCCTGGCCAGGTGGGGAACTGAGCCTCTGCTCTCATCCAGCATTGACGAGGTGGAATGATGTGGAAGAAGACAGGGCTAGTTGTCACTCCACTTCTCCCCTCTCATGCTGTCATCAGAGTCCAGCAAGAGCTGAGCTTCTGCCACACTGTGCAACAACAAAGTGGTGTGAGTCGGCCCTCCACTTACCCTGCCTGGTGTTAGCAGGACCCAGTGGGGACTTACACCTGCTCAGCGGCAGTGAGGTGGGACACTGGCTCGTATCCACCTCATGAAAGGTATCAGTGGGGCCACAAGGGAAGCTGAACTTCCACCTCACCTATCTGTAAAGAAGCAGTGTAATGAAACACTTCATTTTTGCTGGAGCGGTGTTAGCGGAGCCAGTGGTAAGCTGAACACAGTGAACATTCATGCCAATCAGCAGTCATGCTCCACCTCAACACGGGTGCTATCTTCCAAAATAAATAAAACATTATATAGGTCCCAGAGTTTTATAATATACTTTTTAAAATGTCCAGGATACAACTGAAAATCAGTCATCATACCAAGAACCACGAAAATCATAACTTAAATAAGGACAACAATCAACAGACATGAACACCAAGGTGAATCTAATGCTGAAATGATCTCATCATGATTTTAAAGCAGCCGTCATAAAAATGCTTCAATAAGCGGTTATGAATTCTCTTGAAACAAATGAAAACTAGAAAGCATCAACAAAACAACAGATGGTATAAAAAAGAACCAAGTGAAAATTACAGAACAAAAAAATGCAATCACCAAAATAAAATTTAAAAAAGATTTCAGAGGCTGGACTCACTGGGAAAACAGAGAACAGAATCAGGAAACTTGAGGCTAGATCAACAGAATTCACTCAATCTTCCCGACAGAAAGAAAATAGACTGAAAAAAAAATCAACATAGTCTCAGAAACCTGGGGGATGACAAAGGAACTAGCAATAATGTCATCAGAGTTTCGGAAGGAGAGAGAGAATGGAACTGAAAGGATATTTAAAAAAATAATTGCTAAAAATTTCTCAGTTTAGTCAAAGATATAAGTCTACAGATTCAAGAGGTTGAGTAAATCCCAAATAGGATAAACCAAAAGAAATCCACATTAAGATACATCATAATTAAACCTTGGAAAACTAAAAACAAACAAAAACATCTTTAAAGCAGCCAGAGAAAAACAGCACTCGTTATAGGAAAACACCAATTAAATGACAACGGATTTCCCATCGGAAACCGCTGAGTCGAGAAAAAAGTAGAACCACATTTTCCAAGAACTGAAAGGAAAGAATCGTCAATCCCAGATTCTTTATCTGGTGAAAACATCTTACAATAACTAAAGATAATCTCCAAAAAAAGAAAACTCAAAAATGTGTTGCTAGCAGCCCTACTCTTAAAGAATGGCTAAAGGATTCTCCAAGCAGAAAGGAAATAATAACAGAAGAAAGGTTGAAATTTCAGATAGAAAAAAAAAAAAGACCATCAGAATGCTAAAATAGGGTTAAACATAGTATCTTTTCATATACTATCTTTTCTGTGAGTGTGTTAATCATGTTGGATTGTTGAAGCAATCACAGTACGATCTGTTGTGGTGCTCAATGTACACAGTACAGAAGACAATTGTATTTTTTGAAATGGACAGATTAAAGAGACATAAATGGAAGCAAATTTTCTACATTTCATACAAAGTAATAAAACATCAATGCCAGTAGATTATAAGTTACTTACGTGTCTATTGTAGTACCCAGAGTAACCACTAAGGAAACTATACCAAGATCTACAGTCAACAACACTGCGAAGAAATCAAGACTATGTCCTAAAAAATGTTCAAGTAACATTTTAAAATGTAGAAGATGAAAGTAGCAAGAAAAGACAGTTGAGGGAGAAACTGAGGAAACAAACAGAAAATAAGTAATAAAATAAAGTGGAAGCCGTAACATATAAATAATCACCTTCGATATAAACAATCTAAATAGTCTAAACACAACAATGGGAATAGAAATTGACAGAGTGTAGTAAAATATATATAATATGTGTTCACAAATATATATATATATCCACAAATGTGTGTGTGTGTACACATCTCACTTCAAATACAAATATATAAGGAGGTTAAACAGAAAAGGATGGAGAAAGACACACTATGAAAACAAAAAAGCAAAAATGGCTATATTAGCATCAAATAAAGTAGGCACCAAAGAAACAATTACTAGAAACGGAGACGTTATAAAATTATGAGGATTACTGTATAGGAAAGACATAAACGATTCTAAATATGTATGCACCGAACAGCAAAGTCTCAAAATGCATGAAGCAAAATTCATGTTAGCATTAGCCATTAGGGAAATATAAACTAAAACCCTGGTGAAATATCACTACACACCTATCAAAATAGCTCAAGTTTTTTTTAAAAGTGATAACACCAAACACTGGTGAGGACGGAAAGAAACTGGATCATTCATACACAGCTGGTGGGACTGTAAAATGGTGCAGCCACTCTGGGAAATGGTTTGGCAGGTTCTAAAAATGCTGAACATGCGATTCCCCACCACCCAGCAATGGCACTCCTGGGCATTCATCTCAGAGAAGTGAAAACTTATGTTTACGCAAAAACCTGTACAAAAATATTCAAGGCAGCTTTGTTTATAATAGTCCATAACTGGAAACAACCTGGATGTCCTTCAGTGGGTGAAGGGTTAAACAAACTGAGTTCTTTCCATCCTATGGAATAATAACAAGCAACAAAGGGGAATGAACTAGTGATATACAAAATAATGTGGATGGATCTCAAGGGAATTATTAATATGTTGTGTGGAAAAGCCAGTCTTTGGTTACCCACTATATGTTTCCAGTGTCCCACGTGACATTCTTGAGCTGACAAAATCATGGAGATGAAGAACAGATTAGTGGCTGCCAGGGACTGGGAGGAGGAGGGAAAGAAGCAAGGTGTTGCACCTATAAAAGGGTGGCAGGAGGAACCCCCGCGGGGAGGGAACTGTCCTGGATGTTGATTGTGTGATGGTCACATGAATCTGCACATGTGATAAAACTGCATGGCACTAAACACTCGCACATGCACACACACAGTACATGTAAAACTTGTGAAATCTAAGGTCAAAGGATCCTTTCGGTATACATTTCTTGGTTGCAATATTGTATTGAAGTTATGCAAGATGCAACTATTAGGGGAAATCGAGCGAAGAGTATGTGGGATCTGTGTTAATTTTTACAACTGCATGTCAATCTGTAGCTATTTCAAAATAAAATGTTAAAGAAATGAGTATGTAGGTATCTAATGATACAGCCTCAAACATACGTCTATCTAGTTAAATTAACATAACAGTCCTCTCAAACAGGTAGAATAAGATTCATAAAATAAGCCAAGGTATGAACTGAATACTGTAAAGACTGAGCTCCTACTGACAGCCCCATATCGAACGTGCACCACCAGCAAAGAAAAGGATGCTACTTCTTTGCTCCTCGTAGGGACCTCAAAGCCAGTGTTCTAACTGAATCCACTCATCCGTTCTCATTGTTTGTCTGTGGAAAACAGGTAGAGGAGATACGTGAAATGTGTAGAGCGACGAGGTACACCTGCTGTATACACGGAGCACTTACGATGGGCGAAGGGCACAAATAGGCAATTCATAAATGGAGGAACCCAAGTGGCCACAAGGTTTATGCAGAGATGCTCGAAATCACTGCTACAGAGACACGCAAATGACAACAGCAGGGAGATGCTGCTTTAGACCTAAATATGCACCTCAGATTCCCACAAAACTAGTCAACTGAGTGATACCAATAAAAGTTCCATGACAACGGGAGCTGGCATGTTTGTGCACCAGGCCTTGCTTAGGAAACCAAGTGTGTTCCTAACTGTGAGCCCGAGGTCCCACCTCTGGGGTAGCTTCTGCTTCCAGAGGCTTCAGCTGCAGGCCCATCCGGGACACCTTTGAGGATTTCCATGCCTGTGCTGTCTGTGGCGGTGGAGGGCAACGGATCCGTGAAGTGTGGGTGACGTAGACAATGTTAGAAGTAGCAGCTAGACCTATGGGGAGCGGGGGAGGGGCGACACATGCAGTGACCACTTACTAAGGAAGAGGAGGGGCAAGAGACACAACATGACATGTCCTGCGTGGATTGAAAACAAACGTAAATACACAAACACTTCACAAGGACACCCAGGCATTCACGGCATAGAGCCGTGAGAATGCGTGACGCTGGAAAATGCAGTTCAAATTGCAGTAGGGCACTGCTGGAAGTAAAGGGGTCAAAATAAAACACGGAAAAGCCTCTACACGGCTGCTGGGAAGCACGATGGTGGCGTAAACTGCCAGTGAAGAGACAATAACGTCAGACTCCCACGCAGAGGTGGGTGGGGGGAGGACCAGGGCGGGAGGTGAACTGAGGGCGCGGGAAAGGTGCTGCTTTCATTCTAGGCCCCTCTTTCGTTTTCTCTTTAACTATGAGCGTGTGTTACTTTGATAAAAATAGGAAAAGAGGGAAGAAACAGGCTCTCTGGTGGCCGCGGGGAAGCGATGGGGCAGTGGTAAGAGCAGCGGGCTTGGGCTCTGCTTCTGCCGGTCCGGCCCTGTTCTCAGGGCGGCTCCTGAGGCTGCCGACCGCGGGGACCCGCCTGCGCCCGCCACTGGGGTTTCCAGCTGGTCCCTGCCATGTGCCTCCTCTTCGGGACTTCTGCCAGGTAGAGAAGGTAAGAAGCTGAGGCTCACTCGGCTGCTTTCCTGAATATGCTTTCGTTTCCCCCGAGGCCACTCAGGACATGCTCACAGGACAGGGGTCGGTCCGGGGCGGCAGGGTTGGGGCCAGGGCAGAGACGGGCTCGCAGGGCCCATGAGGAGGGGGCAGGCCTGTTTCCTGTCTGCTACTGTGACAGGGCCATGTGGGGAGGCCAGGCCATGCAGGGCAGCGTCGCCCGCAGGCGGGAGTCCCTGCCAAGGCAGAGCAGCCCGGCCACTCCATGTTTTTTCCTGGGGAAAAGGCAGCCGTTGTTTTTACATAAACACGCCTCTGTCCTTGGCCGAGGCCCATGTGTAAGAGGTTATTTCTACAAAACCCTGAAGGAAAAGGCTGCAAAACAGTGCTCTGGCTTCAGTCTCCCGTCCACAGTTCCTGGCCAAGTACAGTAAGGCTCACCGAGCAGGACGGCCCCAGACGGCCGCAGGAAGGGCCCGACTCTGGCAAAGGCGAGCTGCCTGCTGCCTCGAGGTCCTCAGCTGCGCCTGCCACATCCCCTCCAAGGCCTTGGCAGCCCACTGTCCCCTTAGCTTTGCTTTTCCTGAGGAGCCAGAGATCATAGTCAGGTGATTGGAGACAATGGTTCCTGTAAACACCTTCTCCAAAGATCGTCGTGGTCCTCGAGTCCCCACCTTCCCCTCCCACCCCAATCTTCCCACGAATTGATGGAACAGGTCATGGTCCCCGCACATCTCCCCACCGAGGCGAGAACTGGTGGGCGCCGCATCCCAGTTCCCCTCCTCCTGGCAGCCTCTCCAGGTCGTGCCAGGCACGAGGTTCCCTGCGCCCCGCTCCCTGTCCCTGCGGGGAGGGCACCAGGCCTGCACCTTCCCAGCCCAGTAAGCACTGTGACAATCAGATGCTGAAACACTTGGACCACCAGGGAGGGAAAAACTGATGAAGCTCTTATCTAATCCTCCTGATAATTTTTACTAAAATATTAAATTTTAAATGATGAAAGTTAATATTTCAATTCTCAATAAGACAGATAATGCTGAATCGCACTTTTTAAAGGACGGTGGTGCTAGAAGTCACTGTCCTTTCCTTACTGCAGTCAAAGACACCCCCCACCCCCAGTGTAGGTCAAGCTTCTCTGGAAGGTCCACCGTGAACATGGAGGTCACTCCCTGACACGCCCATGGGCTCTGAGTCCACTGCCACATCCAGCGAGCCCGGACAGAGCGAATGGACCAGGAGCCTCAGGGCTCAGGGACATGAGAATGTGTGACAGCACCCCCTGGAACACGTCTGTGGGTGAGCCCCTCGATGCCCTCCTTGAGAGTGGCAGAGGCAGCCTCAGGGACTCGTCCTCCCACGTTGCATGTCAGCTTGGAGGGGCATCTGACCATCCGTCTGCGCGCCGGGGCATGTGCACCAGCCTGTGATCAAGGCCCTGCCCAAGCCAGGGTGGGGCAGGTGCGTGCAGACAGGCCAGCCTGCTCAGGGTGGGATCCCAGGCTGGAGCTGAGCGACCTCAGAGGCCAACACCGGAGACAGATCCCCTGGCGCTGGCATGGGGCCTTTCTGGGCTCTCAATTCTCAGCTTATATATCAAACCTCATAATCCTGGACGCACTTATTTACTTTTGAAATGGCCACGCAGCCTGGGCTGGGAGCCCACACAGCAGGACCTCTGCAGCTGCCTGTTTGCTTTTCTAGTGACTCCAGAGTTTGGGCAGTCGGCATTACTGATGCCAAGACCCAGCTCAAGTGTGTCTCCAGTGGGACATCTGCTGCCAGAGCCCACAGCCACAGCCCTCGCCTGTCCAGGGCATTCCATGAGCCCATCATTCCAGGGGAAAATGGAATCATTCACTCAGCAGTTTCAATGCCTATTGTCCACCACGTGGAGGCCGCGGGGTGGGAGGACATTTTCCTTTAGCTTCATCTCTAAAAACTTTCTTTCTCTAAATCATTTCTTTTTTCACCACCCATGGGTCACCTTCCCAGGAGTGGAAAGCTGGCAGGGTCACTGCCCAGGCCTTGCAGAGAAGCAAGACGAGGAGGAAGGAACATAAGAGTTGCTCACAGAGCCGGGGCAAGAGCAGGCCATGGGGAGGGTCCCCGACCATTGGGAATCCCACGTGCTCGGGACAGGGAACAGCTAACACTCTGCTCAGGCTGTCGTAACAAAGTCCCACAGACGGGGTGGCTTAAACAATAGAAATTTGTCCTCAAACAGTTCTGGAGGCCCTAAGTCTCAGATCAAGGCGTTAGCAGGATCGGTTCCTCCCGAAGCCTCTCTCCGTAGCTTTGCAGATGCTATCTTCTCCCTGTGTCCTCACATGGTCCTCCCTCTCTGTGTGTCTGTGTCCTCATCACCTCTTCTTACAAAGACACCAGTCATATTGGATCAGGGCTCACGCATTTGACCTCAGTTTAACTTATTCATCTCCCCAAAAACCCTTTCTCCAAATACAGTCACGTTCTGGGGTTTGGGGCTTAGGACTTCAACATAGAAGTCTGCAGGGGACACAGCTCAGCCCGCAACAGAGGGTGTCTGCAGGCAGCGCCCTCCACTGCCTGACCTCACCTGCAGAGAATGCTCGAGGTGACAGGTAGGAGCTGGCCTGGGGCAAGGTGCTCTAAGATCAGCCTCAGAGGGGAGGCCTTCTGCAAAGGTATTGAACAAATAATAAACTTGGCAGAACTTGAACCTGGAACTTCTTTTCCCATCTTGTATACTAAAGAAGGGATCAGCAAACTACTGCCCAGACCAAATCTCACGGACCGGATGAGCTGCGTCTTCTGTAGATGAAGTCATTCTGGAGCACAGCCACTCCCCTGCATGAATGTGGTGTCTGGGCTGCTTTCGCAGAGGACAGAAGCTGCTACAGAAACCATGCGGCCTCTAAAGCCTAAAATGTTCATGGAAAATGTGCTGACCTTTGCGCTGGAAGGTCAGCTCCCTGTGGGCAGGGATTTCTGTCTGTCTGGTCACAGCTGTGCTCCCAGCACCTACAACTCTGCATGGCAGATTTCAGGGGCTCAAATGGTACTTGCCGGGTGGATGAGTGATTTTGTGCCCATGGAACTGAACACCATAGTCCAGGAAACCCCTTGAATTGTTCAGCCCGAGTCTTGTGCCTTGGTCAGTGCATCTGGTCGATGTTCCACTGGTGTCCCCAGCAAGACCACAGCAATCACGAGCTGTCCTTCCTGCCCGGAAGGCCCTGGCCATTGCCTTTCTTCCCCGACTGCCCCTAGTGACCCTCAGGGGCTTCTGCCCACAGGATCTGTTGGCTGAAAACTTTTTGCTAATAGAAGTCCTGCTACCACCCACCGTCAGGGGCACCCCGTCCAGTGCCTTCCTCGTCTCTGGAACCCAGTAACGTCAGCTGCACTGGATTTCTCTAAGACACCACTTAGGGCCTAACTCACGGTGTGAACGTGCTGCTGCTTCACCGGCCAGATCAAGCACTTGCAAACAAGGGGACTCGACAACCTTCTTTCCACTCAGAATCCGCATGTGTGTGCTGGGAGTGAGACCTTCCTTCGTTCCTCCCCAAATCCCAGTTTTGTTATGTCCTTAGGACTGTTGGGCACCCCAAGGAAATCCAGGGCTAGGAGACATGGGACCCTCTGCCCTGACGCACAGCTGTGGCTGGGCCTCCCCCTGGACTCCGGATAGGCCCAGAGTCGTCAGGGTGGCCCTTCATTTCTCAGGAGCCGTTGCCCGTGAAGCCCCAGGTAACTGGGGACACCACCACAATACCAGCAGTCCCCCCACAGGTTGGGTCAATGGCAAGGAGGCACAGATGCTAATCAATTCCTGGGAATGGCCTCGAGCATCCCGTACTCCGCCGAGGTGTAATTGCAAAATAAACTCTCAGGTGCTTTGGTTCCAGGAGCCTTGGGACGCCATGTTGAGCTTGGGAGATGAGAGGAAGAGGCAAAAGGAGGCGGAAAACACAGTTCCCTGGGTGATGTCGACATCCAGCCTCCTGGAAACAGTGGCAGGTGCTGGCTTGGATGAGCCGCTGGCGTCCCCGCAGGGCCTCCCATCCCAGTCCCACTTTGCCTGAAGGGCCGTGCAGCAGCCAGCTGCACGCTTGCCAGAGGCAGGGGCCCAAGATGGAGCACTGAGCTTCCCAGGTGTGCAGCCATCGGAGCCTCCTTTCCACGAGTGTAAAATGAAGTGGGTGACAGCTGCCTCATAGAACTTCCGAGAGCACTGTGGCGGTGACCAGCGTGAGCTCCTAGCATAGCTGCTGGTACATATTTTTCCAAAAGGTTAAGCAGGACAAGTGGAAGCAGATAGCCGAAGTTTTGTCCCCCAGGCTGACACACACACACACACACACACACACACACACACACACACACACACCCGTGGCTCTGCCAAGGTGAGTGGTCATTCCTGCAGTCACATGATGCAGATGACACCCTGGTGAGATGCACTTGACCTTGGTATTCTGCTCTCAGGGTCTGGTCTGCATGTCACACACACAGAGCAAGCTGAGAAATATGTTCTATCTCAACTGCACAGGGCGGCTCCAACTTAGCCAAGAGAACCACACAGGAATCTTATTTTAAGACAGGTTTTTGCCTGACCACAAGTGGACCAAATGCTTGGCTCTGCCAAGAGTGTGCTGGGGCACCTCAAATACATTCCCCAGATGCCTCATTTTACACCTTGGCTCCTTCACAGGTAAAGTACCTTATCTTCCAAGCCCGAGCTGCTACTGCGTTGGCTAAGTTCAGCAGTACGCTGTGGGAATGTGCGGCGCTTCGGCTGTTAAGCTGACACAAGAGAGATAAATATTTCCTGGTGACATGCAGCAGCCCCTGGTATCCAGGACTCCTTTCCCAAAAGGTTTTCCAAATAGGGACATGTGTTGCACTCTAAAAATGAACTGAGGGGACCCCAAAGAATCTGTGGATTTGAAAATACTCAACACATGCTCAAAATACCTTTGCCATGAGGTATTCAGAAAGAAATGAACTCTGAAATATAAAAATCTTATGACCACAGAAAGTGCAAAAGGGCCAGCTGTACCCCAGCCCTCTCAGCTCCCTGGCCAGGCACTTTTGGAAACTACATGACACCCAGCCCACAGGTGTGTTCTCTGGGCACTGACATTGTCAGTTTCAGCTTTCAAATGTCCCATGACTCCAGCTCAGAAACTCTAGCTCACTGGGCAACACAGGACATATTTCTCTTCCAGAAAGACTCATTTAAAAAATGTAAAAGTAATGAATGGCCTGAAAACTCAGAGAAAATAAACGAGCATAAGAGCAGCACTCAGTAATACCCGTATCTACTGAGTGCTCACTGTGTTCTGGGCCCTGGGTTTGGGTCGTCTCATTCATCTCACCACCACTCAGTGACACAAGGATGGCTACTCATTGCATGTCTCATTTATCCCTTCAGTAATAACAAACACTTATTGAGTAGCTGTTGTGTACCCAGTGTGGTCCCAACTTCCAGGCATGTGGCAGAGAGTGAGACAATGTCCCTTCCTTGGCAGAGTTGATACTCTAAGCAGAGAGACAGACCACAGCAAAAGTCGCGCAGGGATGATATTGACTGTGTCAGGTGGTGCTGTCTCAGAGGAGAGGGAAGTAGGCATTCAGGGTCCAGGCAAAGGGGGCAGGCCAGGAGGACTCCTGAGAGGAGGTGACATCTAAGCATGGACCTGAGAGGGAGGTGAAGCCAGTTGGTGTGGGGGACGCTCTGCGTGCTCTGGGGACTGCGGTGCTGGGGCCTTGCAAGGGCCAAGGGCAGATGGACCTTGGGGAAGCAGCCAGGGCCTGACCATCAGGGCCCGCAGGGATGTGTAGTGTGACATCTTGGGCTTTAAGTGGGATGGAAACAAATAGAGGGTTTAGCGCACTCAGAATTTTCAGTTACATCCCATTTCACTTTTCTAAAATAATGCTGATCACATTCCACTAAATTGACTTCATACCCCATCAATACAGTTATAAACATATTGTTTCAAAGTCACACTCTTGCTTCTGAATTATCCTTATCAAAATATAGCCATCCACAAAAAGGTCCAGCACATTTGACTGTTCTTTCCGCATAGGCAGAAGAATTGACTGCAAAGGGATTTTGTACATGGAACCAAATAATGACCCTTTGTGTTTTACCTTTGGAGCATGTCATCGTATCATTAAGGAGGTCTACACGGTTCAGATGCCCATGAATGGTAACCGCAGGGAAGGGACCTCCAGGTTGCCAAGGAGCACGAGCTGTCAGATCCGCCCGTCACTGGAGGCAGCTGACTGCGGAACTGCCGCCACCCCCAGTGCCAGCCCTCCCTCGCGCCAGCTCTGTGATTGCAATGCCGGGCATGTGCTGGCACCAGCCCACAACAGCGGGGCAGAGGAATTTAGATGCACAGATGCTCTTACAGGGAAAAAGGCTCTCTTGCATCCGACATCTCCAATTCTGGTTGAGTTGGTAGCAGCTCTTATCTCAAGTTGGCATTCCGATTTGTGCCTGCTAATCACAGAATTCCTGTGTCCTAAAAGAACATGGGCAGTCACGACCTGGAGACTTGAGCTGCCATGGAGGATCACGCCTGAGTGCCCCAGAGCAGGCAGACCCACAGTCTCAGATGGAGTCACACGGCACCCACCGACACATTCGGCACGTGCTTCTCCACCCTGGCACAAAATCTTTTCTGGAAATGGAGGCCGATTCTGCCATTTCCCTACTGAGCCCAAGCCCACTCTGGAAAAACAGCCAGTCATCAGCTGCCACCCTCCCCTCTCCAAAACAGCATGGCCTTCACTTCTCATGGTCAGCAACACGCGGGACTTGAGTTTGGGCACAAAGACTTGTGGATCCAGCTGGAGGTCACAGGGCCAGGGCCCCCAGAGCTAGGGCCTGAGGCATCAGCTTCCAGCCAGTGACTAAGAAAGGCCAGAGAGCAGCTTCTGGCAGGAGGGGAGCTAGTCTCAGTGCCGACTTTGGAACACGTTCTCCGCTCTGGTGCTTGGGTACAGGCCTTCCGCTGGGAACTGCCACATTCAGAGCCCAGCCATGACCCAGCAGCCCCAGTAATCCCTCTGTGGATTTAGGCCCACTTCCTCCAACACCCTCCTTCAGCCGCACCTGGGAAACACCTTCTGGTGTCCCTGTGAGAGACTGTGTCCTCTATAGTCGCAGCCCTATGAGTGTCACTCAGCAGTGAGTGACTTCAGACCCCCGAGAGTCCCTTGGCCTCGAATGGCTGCCAGGAGGAGCTTGCCAGGCAGTCCAGGCTGGTCGGCAGGGGGCTGGGACTGGTCCCCCATGTCCTGTCCTCCCTGCAGCCCACAGCGTGTTTCTGATCAACTGTACATACAAGGACACAGTGACAGCAGAGTAGAGTAAGAAGCGCAAGACCACATTGCCACCTGTTACAAGGGAGAGAGTCTGCGGAGGGAGTGTGGGTGCAGGGTGCGAGGGGCGGGGGCCGCGGGGTCCTGCTCCGCAGCGTGAGCCTGGGGAGCCGTCAGGCCCGCAGACAGCAGGCCCACGGGCAGGGCTCTGCTCCTCGTGGCTTTTGTGATGTTGCTCTGGGCCTACAAAGTTCTTTTGTGAGAACTCTCTTTCCGTTTGCTTGTTTTCCCTACTAATTTAGCAAGCTGATTCGTTGAAGTGACTGAGCCACGAGGAGTTTCTCAACCGGACACCAAACTAGCGTGCGCCATGGACAGTGTGAACTGCACTCCCGAGGGTCCCACACACACGGGCTGGTGCCCTCACTTAGTGGAGCTGCGCTCGCAAACGCAGCCGAGACGCAGGGAGGATGTGTGTGCGAGATCCCGTCTCTCCATCACCATGTTCTAAGAAAGCTGTCCTGTGAGCCTGTGGGGCGGGGGTGTGTATGTGTGTGTGTTGTGTATATGGGACTTGCATGGTATACGTGATGTGTGCTGTGTGGTAGATGCGTGTGATG
>RJWJ010021210.1:0-28161 GCA_004363605.1 Indri indri
CTCCACTTGTACTCACCATCAAACTGGTTCTAACTGATCAACACTAGGTTGATCACATGGCAGAAATACTCTCTAGGGATTAGGGGGATGGGGGGCAAATCAGCAACTAAAGGACATGGGGAGCACTAAGGAGGGGGGGTGGGAAGGGCATGCCTTAAACCCGCACTTGGGTGAGGCAAAGGCATAAAGTGTAACTGTAGTGTTTGTACCCTCACAATACCCTGGAATAAAATTAAAAAAAATAAAAAAATAAAATAAAATAAATGGGCAAAGGAAATGAACAGAAACTTTTCAAAAGAAGACAGAGTAATGGCCAGCAAACATATAAAAAAATGTTCAACATCTCCAATCATTATAGAAATACAAATCAAAACCACAACGAGATATCACCTAACCCCAGTGAGATTGGCCTCTGTCAAAAAATCCCCAAACAACAAATGCTGGTGAGGATGTGAAGAGACAGGAACACTCTTACACTGCTGGTGGGACTTCAAATTAGTGCAACTTCTGTGGAAAAGAATTTAGAGATACCTCCGAGAGCTAAAAATAGAAATGCCATTCAATCCAGCAATAACACTATTAGGCATCTACCCAAAGGAACAAAAGTCATTCTATAATAAAGACATCGGCACTAGAATGTTTATGGCAGCACAATTCACTATTGCAAGGATGTGGAAACAACCCAAGTGCCCATCAATTCATGAGTGGATTATTAAAATTTGGTATATGTATACAATGGAATATTACTCAATAATAAGAAACGACAGTGATCTAGCACCTCTTATATTTTCCTGGATAGAGCTTGAGCCCATCATTCCAAGTGAGGTATCACAAGATTGGAAGAATAGGCTCCACATGTATTCGCCATCAAATTGGCACTAACTGATCAACACTATGGTGCTCACATGGTAGTAATATTCTCCAGGGATTAGGGGGTTGGGGTATAAACTCACAGCTAATGGATGCAGTGAGCATTGTAGAGGGGAAGGGCAAGCCTCTAACCCTTGCTTGGGTGAGGCAAAGACATAAAATGTAACAAAAATGTTTATACCTTCCTAATATCCTGAAAGAAAAATAAAATAAAAATAAAGTGTGTGTACCCCCATAATATTCTGAAATAAAAAATAAAATACAAGAAAAGATATATATAATCAAATTCATAATACTCTAAGGCTGTAATAGTGGTGTGTATAAATCACTTTTAACTCCAGTATAAATGTTAAAAGACAAAAGTATTAAAAGTAACTATAGTTATAATATTTTGTTAATGAATGCACAATATAAAAAGCTATAAGTTGTGATACGAATACCACAAAATGTAGTGGAGGGGAGTAAGTATGTACAGTTCTGCATGCAACTAAAGATGTTATAAGCTAAAAATAGAATAGTATAGCTATAATATATTTTATGTAAGCCTCATGGTAACACTGAAGAAAAAACCTCCAGTAGATACAAAAAAGATATAGGTAAACAAATCAAAGCAAATCACTACAAAAATCAATAAATCACGAAAAAACAATGAAGGATCAAAAACACCACAAAGCAGGCAAAAAACAATTAACAAAAATACAACAGTAGCCCTTAATTATCAATAATTACTGTAAATGTAAAAGCATCATATTCTTAAATCAGAAGACAGAGTGGATCAATAATTTTTTTTTAAAAAAGTTTCAAGAATATTTGCCTACATGAGGCTCACTTTAGCCTTAAGCCTAAACATAAGCTAAAAGTAAGGGGATGAAAAAGGGAGCTCATACAAATGGTAACCAAAAGAGAGCAGGAGTGGCTGTATCAGACAGAACATACTGTCTGTCTTTCTGTCAAAATCTGTCATAAGAGATAAGGAAATCACTGTATAGCTATAAAAGGGTCAATTCATCAAGAGGATATAACAATTGTAAATGTGTACAGACCCAACGTTAGAATACCCGAATATATAAAGTAAATGGTAATGGAACTGAAGTGAGAAACAGAAAACAATACAATGATAGTAGGGGATTTTAGTATAGCACTTCCAACAATGAATAGATCATTCAGACAGAAATCAATAAGGAAACAGTCGACTTGAACTACTCCTTGGACCAAATGGACTTAACACATACATACAGACCATTCCTTCTAACAGCAGCAGAATATACATTCTTTTCCATTACACACAGAACATTATCTGAGATCACATGTTGAGCCACAAAACAAATCTTAAAAAATATAAGAAGATTGAAATCATATCAAGTAATTTGTGCAACCATAATAGTATGAAACTAGAAATCAATAACAGCAGGAATTTGTAAAATTCACAAATATGCAGAAATTAAACAATATACTTCTGAACAACCAGTGGATCAAAGAGGAATTCAAAAAGGAAATGAAAAAATATCTTAAGAGAAACAAAAATGAAAGCACATTATATGCAGGCTCAAGGGATGCAGCCAAAGTGGTTATAAGAGGGAAATGTAGGCCGGGCATGGTGGCTCACGCCTGTAATCCCAGCACTCTGGGAGGCCGAGGTGGGCGGATTGTTTGAGCTCAGGAGTTCGAAACCAGCCTGAGCAAGAGTGAGACCCCATCTCTACTAAAAATAGAAAGAAATTAATCGGACAACTAAAAATACATAGAAAAAATTAGCTGGGCATGGTGGCGCATGCCTGTAGTCCTAGCTACCTGGGAGGCTGAGGCAGGAGAATCGTTTGAGCCCAGGAGTTTGAGGTTGCTGTGAGCTAGGATGACACCACGGCACTCTAGCCCGGGCAACACAGTGAGACTCTGTCTCAAAAAAAAAAAAAAAAAAAAAGAGAGAGAGAAATGTATGGTGATGAATGTCTACAATAAGAAAAAAAGAATGATCTTAAATAAACAACCTCATTTTACACCTCAAAGAACTAAAATAAGAACAAACTAGTCCCAAAGGTAGCAGAAGGAAGGAAATAATAAAGACTAGATCATAAATAAATAAAACCTAGAATGATAATAGAAAAGATCAATAAATCTAAGAGTTGATATTTTAAAATGATAAAATTTACAAAACATTAGCTAGACTAACAAAAAAATGAAAAGAACTCAAATAAATAAAATAAAAAATGAAAGGGAAGACATTACAACCGATACCACAGAATTACAAAAATCAACTCACACTGGGTAACAGATTTAAACGTAAGGATTGAAACTATTAGAATTCTAGAGGAAGATGTTGGAAATACTCTTCTAGACATTGGCCTAGGCTAAGAATTGATGAAGAAGACCCCAAAGGCAATCACAGCAACGACCAAACTAAATAAATGGGACCTGATCAAATTAAAAAGCTTCTGCACAACCAAAGAAACTGTCACAAGAGCAGACAACGTACACAATGGAAGATAATTTTTGCATGCTACAAATCCGATAAAGGGCTGATAACTAGAATCTGCTTAGAACTCATGGAAATCAACAAGAAAAAATCAAACAACCCTATCAAAAAGTGGGCAAAGGACATGAACAGAAACTTTTCAAAAGAAGATAGAATAATGGCCCAAAAACATATGGAAAAATGCTCAACATCTCTAATCATCAGGGAAATGCAAATCAAAACCACAATGAGATATCATTTATCTCCAGTGAGAATGGCCTTTATCAAAAAGTCCCAAAATGATAAATGTTGGCATAGATGCAGAGAGGCAGGAACACTCGTACACTGCTGGTGGGACTGCAAACTAGTGCAACTTCTGTGGAAAGAAATATGGAGATACCTTAAAGAGATACAAGTATAATTACCATTTTATACAGCAATCCCATTACTGGGCATCTACCCAAAAGAACAAATGATACTCTATGAGAAAGACACCTGCACCCGAATGTTTATAGCAGCACAATTCACAATTGCAAAGATGTGGAAACAGTCCAAGTGTCCATCAGTACATGAGTGGATTAATAAAATATGGTATATGTATACCATGGAGTAGTATTCAGCTTTAAGAAACAATGGTGATATAGCACTTCTTGTATTCTCCTGGAAAAAGCTGGAACACATCCTACTAATTGAAGTATCCCAAGAATGGAAAAACAATCACCACATGTACTCACCATCAAAGTGTATTAACTGATCAACACTTAAGTGCATATATAAGAATAACATTTATTGGATGTCGGGCAGGGGGTTGGGGAGAGGAGGGGACGGGTATATGCATACACAAAGAGTGCGATGTGCACCATCCAGGGGATGGACACGCTTGAAGCTCGGACTTGTGCCGGGACGGGAGGCAAAGGCAACATACGTAACCTAAACGTCTATACCCCCATAATATGCTGAAATAAAAAAAAAAGAAAACTAATGTGAATATTATTTCCCAGACATCATGACACTTGAGAACGATATCTTCCTCCTCATGTTTATCATCATTATCATTCTTACCATCTTCTTCAAATATTCCTTCTCCTATTCACCCCAGGATGTCACTTCTTTCCCTGGTCAAGGCCCTCATTATTTCAATCTCCACCACCTAGATTATGACAACAGGCTCTCTGATTAATTTTCTACACTGTATCCATGTGATTTTTTTTGTTCTTAAACATATTAATAATTCAAATCTTACTTCATCTCTTCTTAAACTTCAAAATTTGTTCTGTATTATTCTTAGAATAAAGCCCAAGGTTTTCAACATTATGTATGAAAGCCCTCTTAAGCTTGTACTATTTGAAAAACTACAAATTTCCAAATTTCAAATACCTTGTGAATTCTGAGAATAAGTAAACATATTATTTATTCAGGAAGTCTGATATTTCCACTGATCTTCAACACATACCAAGCAGAGTAGGTTCAATCTGCACTTTTTTCAGTACTCGGTGCACTTTTAATTTCTTGTTTAATATTCATCTTCCCTGATAACTTTAAGTTCCATTAAGCTAGAGACCATCTCTGCCTTCTTGCTACTGTATTCCCAATGCTTAGCTCAGTCCTTTGTCCCTTAATGCTCATTTGTTGCATAAAATAATAAATACATGTATTATCTCCTTTAAACCTTTTGAAGTAATTATTATCCCATTTTGTAGATGAGAAAACTAAAGACTGGAGAAATAAGTAACTCATTGTAAATTAATTTATCTTTCACACTGTGTCCAAATGATTTTTTTTTGTTCTTAAACACAACTCAGATCTTATTACTTCCCCACTTAAACTTCAAAAACTCTTCTTGACTATTCTTAGGATAAAGGCCAAGGGCCAACAACCTCATACCCAGGTCTTTCTGATTATAAAAATCAAGTGCTTAATCCCCATACCAGAGCTTCCTAACAGGTATGCCATAAATGGGTTTCAGGTATACTAAGATATTTCTATGTATGGCTAAGGAGACTTGGCCCTTGGGGAGGCCCAGAGAGCCCTGTGACAAATAGATCCCTCTGTGCTGGTTGCCTCTGGCTTCAAACAATGCCTTCCATTTACCTCCCTGTGCTATCCATGTGTAATATTTTCTATGAATCCATAATGTGAAAAAGGTTGAGAAGGACTGCCTACTATAATACAGCAAGCCAACTTCACTACCTGAAATTAACTTTTTGAATTAGCAAAAGGTACATGTTTAGCCTATATAAAAATTCTCTTTCATGTCATAAGAATATACATAATTGTAACTTGGCCTGTATTATCCTTTAAATTGAGATTCTGAAGGGCACAGAAAATTATATATTTTAGCTTTCCTTTTAGTGCTTACAACTGACTGGCTCTAATACAGTTAGAGTATTTGTTGGAAGAAATGTTAGAAGTATGAAAAAACTTTAGCAATCATGTAGTCTAGTGTTTATCAAATTTTCAACATACTAATGTACAGTTGGTATCAATAGAGGTCATTTTTAAAAGATCGATTACAAGTTTTTAAGTTAGAATGCAATTTAAAAATCAACAATAAGTATTTAACATCAGCGGGAAAGGTGAAATGGCTTAGTCTTAAACCAAAATATCTATATCTGGCTTGATAAAGGATAGATTATTTATAAACTTTATTCTTTATTTCTGTCAAATTAGAAAATACAAACTCACAATCATAAATTACCAAGAAAGCTGAAGCAATTATGTAGTGATTGTTTTAAACATATCTGAAGATTTTACTCAACTTAAACCCAAACTTTAGGTAGAGATTTCTCACTGTCAGAGCCCTATCAGATGAAAGCTGAATGTTTTAACATGGGTGATAGAGGTGAGTGAATTCATTCTTTTCTGAAAACAATTTCTTCATGTTTTTCTTTCTCTAATAAGTAAGGAAAGCCATCAAGTATTATCTAAGAATAAATATCTTGGTGATGGAGCTACTTACACACCAGTTTAGCCTTCTTAAGAAACCTTAATATCTCAGCCTTACCATTAAAAATTGTCATCTTTTGGCACTGGAGTTGTAGAGTTGGACTATTTAAAATACTGAATATAACCCTGGGCTATACCAGCTGAGAAATTCACTTGAGATGATTAAAATTGCCATTATCAGAGTCATGATTTTAATCTCATTTTTTGTTTCAAAAATTTATGCAAGCGCCTTTTCCCTTGGCAACGAGTGTACTTCAATGTGGAAAATCAAACTTCTAATTGCTATACATTTCTTTGCATAGCATATTGAAAAGAAATACATGGCCATAATTTGATCATTTTTACAATTTTCACTATGTCACTATGTCATTCAAAGCTGAATCAGAATCAAGAGGCATAGCTGACCACCAATTGTTATCCTTGAATAAAGCAGTGTGTATACTGGCATCCAAAGGAATCTCTCATTTGTGTGGCAATGCTCTTCCTTGCTACAAAATTTGGATTGCCATAGATAACAAAATCAGCAACTTTTTCAGTCTGTGCCAGAGCTCACTAAAAGCAAACAAACAATACAAAATAAAATAAAATGAGCAACAATAAAAACTAAACACAAAATCTCTTCTTCCTTAAGTTTTTTAGTGACAAACAGAAGAAAATTAATATTGCACTTCTCCAATATATATATAAAATCATATGCTAAGAATTGATCCAGATTTTTCACATCAGTTTATTTGTCCAACTATAAAGAAAAACAATGCTAGAACATACAGATGTCAGTAATTGGTCTTCCACATCACATACCATTGTCCAACAATGACCTGTGATTAAAAAAAAGGTTTTGCCAATAACTTTCTGCTTTCTCTTTGAGGCTAATATTTGATATTAACACTAAAGCTGGTTATACAATTTCTTTGGTAATAGCATCACCTCTTATTGGTATGTGAATTTCATTTCTGAATAGTGCTAGTTTACTTTTCATCTCTTCTCTAAATTTACAGGAAAAAAATTGTACTTCCAAGTATTGTTTTGCACTTGTTTTGAGAAAATGTGATTGGTTTACTAGAGAGATTATTGTGCTTTGTTTGAAAATTATGCAAAAGCGCTTTTGTGTGTGGCTTCATGACATCATTTGACAAAGTTTTATAACACACTGAGAAATGTGAGTGAATGCATTACCAGTTCAATAAAATAAAATTTTCAGATGTTTGTATTATTTTTTCTTCACACTTTTTTTACTGCTTGAGTGATAACAATACACATGCAAATTCACTTGTCCCAACCAATAACAGCTTTCAATTTTAGATTTATATGATAGTCTTGTCTGTTATTTACATTCATGGCATTATATTGAGTTGAAAAATTTGTTACTATTTGCATTAGTACTTGTCTTAGTTTCCTGTTATTGGTATAACAAAGTACCACACACTTGGTAGCTTAAAACAACATAAATTTATTAGCACAGTTCTGGAGGTCATAAGTCTGAAATGGGTCTTGCCAGGCTAAAATTAAGATGTCATCAGGATCCTATTACTGAGCATCTACTCAAAGGACAAAAAGACATTCTATAAAAAAAGACACCTGCACCTGAATGTTTATAGAAGCACAATTCACAACTGCAAAGATGTGGAAACAACCCAAGTGCCCATCAATACATGAGTGGCTTAATAAAATGTGGTATATGTGTACCATGGAGTTCTACTCAGCCATGAAAAACAATGGTGATCTAGCACCTCTTGTATTATCTTGGATGGAGCTGGAGCCCATTCTACTAAGTGAGGTATCCCAAGAATGGAAAAACAAGCACCACATGTACTCACCATCAAATTGGTATTAACTAATCAACACTTATGTGCACATATGGCTGGAACATTCATCGGAAATCAAGCAGGTGGGAGGAGAGGAGGGGATGGGTATATTCACACCTAACGGTGTGGTGTGCACTGTCTGGGAGATGGGCGCACTTGTAGCTCTGACTCGGGTGGGCAAAGGCAATATATGCAATGTAAACATTTGTACCCCTGTAATATTCTGAAATAAAAAATAATAAATAAATAAAATTTTAAAAAAAGATGTGAGCAGGCTGAGTTCTTTTCTGTAGCCTCTGGAGGGGAATCCATTTCCTTGCCCTTTCCAGCTTCTAGAGGGTGCCCACATTCCTTGACTCATAGTTCTCCTCCTATATCTTCAAAGCCAACATCAGGCCAAATTCTCCTTGAGCTGCCATCTCTCTGGTTCTCTCTCTTCTGCCTCTCTCTTCTTATAAGAACCCTTGTAATTTCACTGAGCTCACTGAAATGATCCAGGGTAATTTCTCCATCTCAATGGCAACTGATTAACAACTTTAATTCCATCTATAACCTTAATCCTCCTTTTTCTAGGTAATGTAACATATTCGCAGGTTCCAGAGATTGGAGTGTAGACATCTTTGAAGGACCATTATTCTGACTACCATGCAACTTTTACATTTCAATGAATGACTTTTGAGACATTGATATATTTTTCCTCTGATGGTACAGTGGAGAAGATGTAAGAAAGGTCCTACTTGAAAATTTGATCAATCCATAAATCTGTTATTGATTTCCTCTGACCATGTTTGTGCTGACTTTTTTTTCTCACAGGCATTTTCATGGGCTTCTCATGCAGTGGTGCATCTGGCTTGCCTAGCACTTTCAAACTCTCCTCATTCAGTGATTCATCTTCAGCCTCTTTCTACTCTTGCCTTTCCTTCTAGCAAAAACTGCCTAAGGAAGAATCACTTTTAAAAATTTCCTGAAGCTGATATTTCTGTCATGGGTTCTATATTTGGTCCATAAATCACTTATGTATATATGCATGTATTTGTTTATTTTATAAATCTTTTTAATTTTTAAATTCCTCAGTATGCATCTCTAAAAGCAATGACTTAAAAAACACAACTAAAATACCATTACCACAAAAAAATGAAAAATATTTCCTTAATATCATCAAATGGCCATACAGAATTCAAATTTCCCTCATTGCCTCAAAGTTTAAATAGCTTACCTCTGACCTGCCAGCTGGTGTGATAGCAATTACTTACCATACCCATTCCTCTATTCTGCCGCCACAGACTATTTAACATAGCCTCTCAAATGTCTACTGTGTCCTTCAAATATCAGGGGCAAAATATTAAGTAAGGCTATCTATGTGACCTCCTTGAAGACCTTCTCAGTATGCTTGAAGTGAAGGAGAAGCACATTCCTAGAGGTCTGAGGTGAGTAGGGGTAGAGGGTGCATCTCGAGAGTCAATCTTAAATATTAGCCCTGAAAAAAAAATCCATATTATGTCTGTATCAACCAAGTTGGATCTTTCCTGCCCCATACCAGGTTGGTCATGAATGGTGGGGCGAGTTGTTGGATGCCCAACCTGCGCAATCACACATAGCATTCTTTTTTTTTTTTATTTCTCTTTCCTATACACCCACACTTCCAACCTCGGTAAAACCTAAGGTCGTCTAATGAGAGGATAGGTGGGTTATAAAGGTGTGATGAATACCCAGAGATGATAATCACATCTCTCTTTTATCACAATAAGTAGCCAGCCTAAAGCAGACAAGAGCTGGGTGAAGGGAGAACATTAATTTTGAATGAAGTCAGATCTTCTTATTATTATACTGGAAAGAGCATATTAATTATAAATGAGACTATTCTTGTGACAGAAAGTGAACAAGGATTTTTACTATCTAAGGATAGGCGGATAAGCAATGGAGCCTGCTCAAGATTTCTTCCAATACCAGGGAAAAAAACTACCCTAACAGAATAGGTTAAATTGGGCAAAGGGGGAAAAGAATTGTGTTATTTTCTGATTGCACCATAAGACTCCCATTTGTGTGATGTAACAGACATTTTTGTGAATTGTGGATATCATGAAACTCAAAGATAACAGCAAAAATGTAAATTTCACAAACAATATGGTAGGTTAAAGCTATCTGCAAATTTTTTTTTTATGTTCCTCAGATGAGGAGATTGGGTCTATGTCCTCTCTCCTTGAATCTGGGAGGAAGCTCTGTAGCTATTATGATCAATGGAATATGTTGGAAGTGACTGTACCAGAATCCAGTCACAGTCCTTAAGAGAATGGCAGATTCTACTTAACTGTCTCTTGGATCATTTGGTCTTGGAACCCTGAGCTGCCAGGTGTTATATTTTCCTGGGTCTTCCATAACAAAGTACCATAAACTTGTTGGCTTTAATAAAACTTAAATTTATTCTTTCACAATTCTGGAGGATAGAAATTCCAAATTGCGGTGTTGATAGGACCATGTTCTCTGTCTGAA
The DNA here is from genome assembly GCA_004363605.1 of Indri indri. NCBI lineage: Eukaryota > Metazoa > Chordata > Mammalia > Primates > Indriidae > Indri > Indri indri. Next base: position 10,564 of record RJWJ010021210.1, read on the forward strand.
GATTCTTGGGCAGAATCTGCTTCATGACTTTCTGTTAGCCTCTGGTATTGCCAACAATCCTTGGTGTTCCTTGGATTGCACATGCATTACTCCAATCTCTGTTTCCTTCATCATATAGTGTTCTTCCTACGTGTCTGTGTTTCTGTGCCTGTTCTTCTCTTCTTATAGGGATACCAGTCATACTGGAATAGAGCCCACCCTACTCTGGTATGATCTTATCTTAACTAATTACATTTGTAATGACCCTATTTCCAAATAGCTCACATTCTGAGGTTCCTGAGATTAGGACTTCTACATAAATTTTATGGGGACACAATTCAATCCATAACACCATATAAGAAGTTCAACTATTCTGCTGAAGGGATCATGTGGAGAGGTCTTAATACAACATGGAAAGAAAGAGTGTCCTATTTGAGCTCAGCTTTGCAGATGTTTCAACTAATCCTTCAGGCATGTAAGTGATGTTATCTTGGAATCTCTAGACAAGCCCAGATATCAGCTGAATACACCAAGTGACTCTAGTCTATGCAGTGTGTAAGAGAAATGCCCACCTGAACCCTGCCCAAATTCTTTATCCACAAAATTGTGAGATATAATAAAGTGGATTTTGATTTAAGCCACTAAGTGTTAGGGTAGTTTGTTATGTAGCAATAGATAACTGGGACAAATAATAATGCTCAGATGACGTGAAAATATTTTAGAGAAGACATACAACCTATCCATTACCACCCTTATATCACTTTTAAAACTTTATGCCCTTAAGAATGTAATCTATATTAAGAATAAAATGAAATTTTTATGAAAATCCCAACTAAAATTTAGATTTGTGGAAGTTATATAAACAAAATGTTATTTATTTTTTGTCTGAAACCATCGAACTTCCCATGGACTACTTAATAGACCTCTGTAAACAGCTAGTGGTCAGTGGACCACTATAAAGATGAAGCCACAGAGTCCTTGCAAAAGAGGGGCTAGCTTAAGGTTTCCCAAGTCAATTAACAGCTGAACTGGCACTATTAACTTAGGTCTTCAGACTCCTGGGCCAGAGTTCAAATTTTTCATACATGTAGCAACCCCACAATACCTGGATTCAATGGAACAGTTAATACTGTCGGTTTAAGTGTCACACAAGGGATCTGATTGATTTTGAAAATAATGATCTCCTTTGCTGTAACACGATCTCTGTTGGTATATAAGGGAAAGTTAACTGAGTAAAGAGCTGCCAAATAAGGATTCTACGGATAAACTCTTAATGAATAGAAATGAATAAACTAGAATTAAAAACTGTGCACAAATATACTATTAAATGAACATCTCCTGGGTAGTTAAAACATTCTTATAGTCTTGCTGCAACCTAACCTATACACTTTTGCATGAAAGATTGTTATAAACTAAACTTATGCAATCTTTCCTCTTCCAGTGTTTACCATCTCTGAATGGCAAGACTAAAACTTTGGACTTATCATTGTCATCACCCTCACTCCTTGCTACTTTTCTTTTCAATCCAGGAAGTAGTTCTCTCAAGTTTATCTCCTATATGTCTAGATGATCTCTCCACTTCTCTTTATCTCTTACCACTGTATCCTCAGCTTCTCACCTCCACAAATACTCTAGTCCAAGATCTTGCCATCTCTAGTCTGGTCTCCTTGCTTCTGCTTTCATCCCTGTAGTATAATTAGAAATATAGTTGGTCTTTGTCCCTGTTTCCTGGCACAGAGCTCCTAAATCCTTTGGAATCTTGAGTAAGAGAACTGTCCTTTGTTATTTATAATAAGCCCCTTTTGATCACACCTAGGTTTATGCTCATGAGATGATTTAGGGTGAGGTCCTAGATAGCCTTAGGATGGGGACAGTCACCAGAAAGACCAAATGATTATAGGATTAGAATTTTCAACCTCACCCAACAACCTCTGGGAAGTGGGGGGTGGGTAAAATTAAGTTTTATAAAAACTCTTGAACAGTGAGATTTGATGAGCTTCGGGGTTGGTGAGCACATCCACATGCCAGGAGGATGACACACCCCAACTGCACAGGGACAGAAGCTCCTGTTCTAAGGACTCTTGTGAACCTGGATCATTATACCTTTTCATCTGACTTTTCATTTGTATCCTTCATAATATCCCTTATAACAAACCAGTAAATGTAAGTAAAACATTGCCCTGAGTTCTGTGAGCCAGTCTAGAAAATTATCAAACCCAAGGAGGACACTGCTGAAACCACTGATTTATACCCAATTGGTCAAAAGTGTGGGAGGCTCAGACTTCTGATTGGTGTCTGAATTGGGGCAATCTTGTGTAAGCCCTTAACTTGTGGGATCTGTTGCTAAATACAGATAGATATTGTTAGAATTGAATTGAACAGTAGGACACCCAGCTGGTGTTCACAGAGAATCAGAGAATTGGCTAGTGTGGGAAAAAGCCCACACATCTGGTGTCAGAAGTCTTCTGTGTAAGAGTTTAGAAAAATACTATGTTTTTCTCAGAGTCTCCCTCCAAATCATGCTCCACAATGCCATCAGAAAGATCTTTGCCTAACACAAAGGTCATGTCACCTCCCTATTAAGAACTCTTTAGTGGTTTTCCCATTGTTAGTCTTAGGACAGCAAATGCTGTTGCTTTGGCCTGGAATGCACCTCCATCAACAAAAATATTTTCTATTCTTTCTTTATAATTCAATATTTTTTTCTTGTCTTTCTTGATTAGGTCAAATGCAGTTTTATATGCTCTTATGGCATTGTGTTCCTTTGTCACTCTTGACACACGTAATTTTATGTATTTGTGTATGGTTAGTTGATAAATGTTACTCTCCTCTAAAATGTTCCTGAAAATAGCAACTATATTGTGTTCACTCATCAGTGTCCACCTGTCTTAGTCTGCTTGGGTTGCCATAATAAAGTATCATAGACTGTGGATTAAACAACGGAATCTATTTCTCATAGTTCTAGAGACCTGCAAGTTCAAGATCAAGATGCTGATAAGGCAGGTTTCAATGTGAGGTCTCCTCTCTTGGCTTGTAAGTGGCTGCCATCTTACTGTGTGTTTACATGATGCCTCCTTTGTGTGTACTTGGAGAGAGAAGGGAGATGGGGGGAGAGAGAGAGAGATCATCTGGTGTGTCTTTCTATAAAGACACTATTCCCATCCTAAGGGACCCACCCTCATTACCTTATCTAACCCAAATTGCCTCCCCAAGGCCCCATCTCCACATGCCATAAAATTGAGGATTAGAGCTTCAACATATATATTTGGGATAGACACAATCGTTTAGTCCTTAACAATACCCATCAGCCACCAGCCATCACAGAGTCTGGCACACAAAATCCCTCAATAAGTATTGTTGCAAGAATAAAAGAATGGGAATTTATTTCTGTCATGACAGCATGAAGAGCTCTGTTGATTTGCTCCCCAGTGAAAATGATGAAAATGATGGGAAAAAAACCCAATCATTTAAAGCCTCTGGAAATAGTCCTAAGATCAAACAGCAAATAAATAAACATCTATTCAAACAAATTTATCAAAATTTGGTAAGAAAGGCAAGATCCTGTGGTGTTTGAACCAAGAATACTTCTTCCCTCCTTCATCCCAACTCAGTGAAATAGTAACTCCGCTGTAGACTACTATGGCCAAAAAACTCAGGGTTGCCTCTCTCTCTGACTCTGAACCAAAGCTCATGAGGTAGTGGTTCAACCCAAGGAGAAAAAATCTTGATAACCCCAGGCTGCTGACTTCCTTTACACTTCCACTGAGTGCTAGGCTTCTAGAGCAAGAGTGTCACTAGAGAGAAGTTTGCAATGCCCTCACTCTCAGTTCCAGAGCTCTGGCTGAGAGATTTTGCCTGGCCAGGAGAACAGGCTATAAAATAGCTCTTAATATCTTCTCGAAAGAGCTTAACTTCATTTGCAACAAAGCATGGATGACTTGAAACCTGAGGGCACTCTCAAGAACAGTGGAGGTTGTAGTGAAAGGCAATTGGAAGGAGATTCATGAACCTAATAAAGATATAGCCTAGAATGTAGGCCAGCTAGTATGCAGTACAGACCCTGGAAATAAGACAGCTGGGAGAAGTCCTCCTGGGGTTCAGAACAAATATCAAATACCAATCTCAGAAACTATTTCATCAAAGGAGCCACAATTAGAAGTGATTAGTTTGTAGAAGAAATTGTACCCCAGGGCATTATTGTAAATAATAGAGCAATCAGCCAGCAATTACTGGAGCATAACAGCTGGTGGTAGTCAGGGTAAGAGTGAAAGAAAACCTTACCAGAATCACTGTCATCCCAGGATAACTGCGAACACACCCAAAGCTGTGTTGCCTTGAGAAGCAATATCAGGTATTTAACACTGTGACTTCGCTAAAATAATCTAGCCATTCACTAAACAAATAAACAAGCAAATAACAATAACAACTCACAGGGTAGGGGGAGGAATACCCAGAGCTGCTATAATATGTTATATAAAATGTCCAGTTTCAAACCAAAATGATAATGTATGAAAAGAAATAGGGAAGTAAGACCTACACACCAGAGAAAAAGGAGGCCACAGAAACTGCCTGGGAGAGCAATCAGATGTTGAACTTAAATAGAAAAAGAATTCAATGTAGCTATTACAAATATGTTCACAGAACCAAAGGAAAGGATGATCAAAGAAGGAAAAGAAGGTCAAACTACAATGACATATCAAATAGAGAATATCAATAAAGAGAAAATTTTAAAAAGAAACCTATGGAAATTGTTGAGTTGAACCGTATGATAAGTGAAGTAAATTTTGACTGGAGGGGCTGAACAATAAATTTGGTCAGGCAGAAGAAAGAATTAGCAAACTCAAAGATAGATTAACAGAGATTATGTAAGCCAAAAAACAGAGAGAGAGAGAGAGAGAGAGAGAGAGAGAGAAATAGAACATGGGAAACTGAACAGAGCTGCATAAAAATGTGGGGCACCATTAGGGTACCAACATATATATATATATGTGTGTGTGTGTGTGTGTGTGTGTGTGTGTGTGTGTGTGTGTGTATAATAATGGGAGCACCAGAAAAAGAGGAAAGTAGAAGAAAAAAATATTTGAAGAAATAATAGATAAATTCTTCCAAAGTTTATTAAAAAACAACAAATTACCCACCCAGTAAGCTCAATAAACTCCAAGTAAAATAAAGCAAAGAAACCCACAAGTGAACATAACACAGTAAAATGCTGGACATCAAGTATGAAGATAAAATCTTGGGAGCAACAAGGGAAAATGACACATCACTTACAAAGGAACCCAAATAAGATTAAAAGCTGACTTCTCAGCAGAAACAATGAAGACAATGGAATAACATATTTAAAGTGCTCAAAGAAAAAAAAGTCAAACAAATATTCTATATCCAGCAAAGCTATCATTAAAAAATGAGGCAAATAAAGACTGTCCCAAATAAACAAAAACTGAGAGAATTTGTTGCTAGCAAGCCTGCCTTATAAGAAACAATAAAGGAAGTTCTCAAAGCTGAAAGCAAATGATCCTAGATGGAAATTCAAATCCTATGCATACTTGCCTAAAATATAGTTTAATGTATAAATTAGGCATGGTAAGAAATTAACAACAATAACTAATACTAAAATATAAAAAAACTGTAACAATATACTATAATAAAAGTTATGTGAATGTGGTTTCTCTCTGTGAAAAAATATCTTGTTGAACAATATTCATCTGTTTATGGATCATGGTTGACCACAGATAAAGGAAGCCACAAGGAAAAAAAATATGAATGAGTCATAACTACTATATATGGTAAACATTAGAGCAAGCACTAAAAATAAAGATGAAAATGTACTGCACAATCATTAGGGAAATTAAAATGCTACATTAGAAAATATGCATTCAATGCAAAAGAAAGCAATAAAGAAGGAATAGAGGAACAAAAAAAAAACATGAGACATACAGAAAATAAAAAGTAAAATGTCAGACATAATTCCAAATATATTATCAATAAATGTGAATGCATTAAACAATCCAAACAAAATGTAAAGATTTTCAGACTGTATAGAAAGGAAGTTCCAACTATATAGTCAATATGAGAGACAGACTTTAGATTCTAAGACACAAATAGACTGAAATTAAAAGGACAGAAAAATCCGTGTCATACAAATAGCAACCACTGGAAAACTGGAATGATTATACCAATATCAGACAAAACAAACTTTAAAAAAAATGTTACTAGAGATAAAGAAGGACATTTTAAAAAATTTTGGCCATCAAGAAGATGTAACAATTATAAATATGTATGCACTGAATAACAGAGCACCAAAATACACAAAGCAAAAGTAACAGAAATGAAGGAAAGAAAAGACAATCTAACAATAATAGTTGGAGACTCCAATACCCTACTTTCATTAATAGGTAAAACACCTAGACAGCAGGTCAACAAGGAAACAGAAGACTTGAATAACACTACAAATTAACTAGACCTAACAGGTAAATATGGAATGTTCCTCCCAACAACAGTGAAATATAAATTCTTTTCAAATGCACATGGAACATTCTCCGGAATAGAGAATATGGTAGGTCATAAAGCAAACTTCAACAAATTAAAAAGCATAAAATAATACCAGGTATTTTCTCTGATCAAAATAGAACTAGTTTTTTTAATTGAGAACAGTTGGAAAAATTCACAAAAAATGTGAAAATTGAACAACACTCACCTCAGGAGCACCCAGACACATAAAGCAAACCCTGACAGATCTAAATAGCACAATAAACATAACATAATAATTTCTGGGGACTTAAACATCCCACTAAATGAAATGGGCAGAACTTCTAAACATAAAATAAGCAGAGAAATAATGGACTTAAACAGAGCTCTAGAACAAAAGAGTCTGACAGACCTCTACAAAGCATTCCATCCAAATAAAGCTGAATATACATTCTTCTCATCGGCTCATGGAACTGTTTCCAAAATTGATTACATACTAGGCCACAAATAAGACCACAACAAATTCAGAAAAACAGAAATAATTCCCTGTATCTTCTCAGATCATAGTAGTATAAAATTAGAGTTCAATTCCAACAGAAATACACACCATTTCACAAAATCATGGAAATTAAACAATTTATTGTTGAATCACAATTGGGTAAAGGAAAAAATACAGAGAGAAATCAAAACATTCTTCAAACTTAATGATAATGGGGACACAAGTTATCAAAATCTGTGAGACTCACCAAAATCATTCCTGAGAGGAAAACTAATAGCATTAAATGCTCACACACAAAAACCAGAATGCTCAAATATCGAAAATCTAACAAACAGTCTCAAGGAATTGGAAAAGGAAGAGTAAATAAAATCCATACCTAGCAGAAGAAAAGAAATAACTAAGATCAAAGCAGCACTAAATGAAATTCAGAATAAAAGAACTATATAGAAGATTAACAAAATCAAAAGCTGGTTTTTTGAAAAGATAAACAAAATTGACACCCCTATTGCCAGACTGACAAGAATCCAAAGGGAAAGGACTCTAATAAATTCAATTAGAAATGAAAAAGGGGAGGTCACAACAGACACCATGGAAATACAAAATATTACCTTTGAATACTATAAAAACCTATATTCCCAAAACTACATAATGTGGAGGAAATGGACAAATTCCTGGGAACATACAACCTCTCTAAATTCACCCAGAAGGAATTAGAATTCCTGAACAGACCAATATCAAGCACACAAATTGGAGCAGTAATTAAAAACCTTCGAAAAGGAGAAGTCCCGGACCATATGGCTACACTTCCGATTTCTACCAAACAAAGAAGTACTCATACTAACTATACTACATCAATTATTCCACAACATTGAGGAAGACGGCATCCTCCCTAACTCATTCTACAAATCCAACATCACCTTGATACCAAAACAAGGGAAGGACCCAACCAAAAAGAAAACTACAGACCAATGTCCCTCATGAATATTGACGCAAAAATCCTCAACAAAATTTTAGCAAATCAAATCCAACGGCACATCAAAAAAATAATTCAACATGACCAGGTTGGCTTTATACCAGAGATGCATGGCTGGTTCAACATACACAAATCTATAAATGCAATTCAACTCATAAATAAAAGCAAGAACAAAAACCATATGATTTTCTCAACTGATGCAGAAAATGCATTTGACAAAGCCAAGCACACCTTTATGATAAAAACTCTTAGCAAAATAGGCATAGATGGGACATGCCTTAAAATAATCAAAGCCATATATGATAAACCCACAGCCAATATCATGGTGAATGGGGAAAAAAATGAAACCATTACCACTTAGATCTGGAACCAGACGAGGATGTCCACTATCCCCACTTCTATTCAACATAGTGCTGGAAGTCCTTACTAAAGCAATTAGACAAGAGATGGAATTAAGGGCATCCAAATGGGGGCAGAAGAGATCAAACTCGCACTTTTCGCTGATGGCATGATATTATATCAAGAAAACCCCAAGGATTCAACCAAGAGACTCCTGGAATTGATAAATGAATTCAGTAAAGTCTCAGGATACAAAGTTAACACACACAAATCAGAGGAATTCTTATACGCCATTAACAGTCATGCCAAAATTCAAATAAAAAATGCAGTACCTTTTACAATAGCCTCAAAGAAAAACAAATATCTCGGTATATGTTTAATGAAAGAGGTGAGAGACATATACAAGGAGAACTACAAAACACTAAGAAAATAAATTGCAGAGGATGTAAGCAGATGGAAAAATCTACCTTGCTCGTGGATTGGCAGAATCAACATTGTTAAAATGTCCATGCTACCCAAAGTGATCTACAGAATTAATGTAATCCCTATCAAAGTACCAGCATCATTCTTTACAGATTTAGAAAAAATAATTTTATGCTTTGTATGGAACCGGAGAAGACCTCATATAGCCAAAGCAATCTTAAGCAAAAAGAACAAACTGGGAGGTATCACTCTACCAGACTTCAAGCTGTACCACAAGGCTATAGTAAATAAAACAGCATGGTACCAGCACAAGAATAGAGATATAGAACTTTGGAGCAGGACTGAGAATCCAGAGGTGAAACCATCCTCATATTGTCATCTAATCTTTGACAAAGCAAACAAAAGTATACACTGGAAAAGAATCCCTTTTCAATAAATGGTGCTGGGAAAACTAGATAGCTACATAAAGAAGATTGAAATTGGATCCCCACCTCTCTTCTGTTACAAAAATCAATTATAGATGGATAACAGACTTAAACCTAAGGCATGAAACCTTAAGAATCCTATAAAAAATGTAGGGAAGACTCTTTCAGACATTGACCTAGGCAAATAATTCATGAAGAAAACCCCCAAAGCAATCACAGCAGCTACAAAAATAAATAAATGGGACCTAATCAAATTAAAAACCTTTCATACAGCCAAGGAAACTATCATGAGAGTGAATAGTTAACCTACAGAATGGGGGAAAATATTTGCTCTCTACACATCTGATAAAGGGCCAATAACAAGAATCTATCTAGAACTAAAAGAAATCAACAAGAAAAAATCAAACAACCTCATCAATAAATGGGCAAAGGGCATGAACAGAAACTTTTCAAAAGAAGACAGAATAATGGCCAGCAAACACATAAAAAATGCTCAACATCTCTAATCATTAGGGAAATGCAAATCAAAACCACAATGAGATATCACTTCTCTCCAGTGAGACTGGCCTTTGTCAAAAAGTCCCAAAATGATAAATGTTGGTGTGGATGCGGAGAGATAGGAACACTCATACACTGCTGGTGGGACTGCAAACTAGTACAACCTCTGTGGAAAGCAATATGGAGATACCTTAAAGAGATACAGGTGGGGCCTGAGTCTTGGCATTTTTAAAGTATCTTGTGTTAGTCTAATGGACTGCTAGTGGTTTTCTAGTAGAAAACTACTGTGCTAGGCCAAGAAAAACTGAATGTAACCACGAGGGAAGGGATCAAGAGAGGAAGGCCCACCTGGAGGATCAGTCCAGTTAGGTCCTTTTTTGAGCTCTGGTGGTTGTGGCGAACCAAACACCTAGTTGTGGAAGGTACAGTTATAACGAATCCTAAAATGTCAGATCTGGAAGGGCCATTAGTGTTTCTCAAGTCTAACTCCTGCTCCCACCTCATCCATTTACCCAATGTGGACAGGATACTGATGTCCAGAGAATGGAAGGAACTTGCCTGAGATCACAGTGAGTTATTGGCAGAGCCCAGGTCTTCTGACTCCAAATTAATGCCCTTTACCATGCCCCACTGCCTTCCTGCTTCACAGTCTGAAACTAGGTTTAAGAGGCAGGCAGGTTTTAAATGGTCTATTAATGCATTCAGGCTTTTTCCCAACTCTCTTTCCAAACCTGCCTGAGGGCTTCAAATCTTTATCTTAAATAGTACTCTTTCGAAGCTACATTACATAATCACTTCAGCAATAAACCTTTCAAGTTATACGACTTTCAGTCAAAGCAAATCTTTTGGCCTTGTTTTCCTGCCAAGACTCATGACTCCTGCCTGTCTCATCCAATGAGTATAATAATAAATCTCCTTTGCTGAATGCCAACAGTAGGCTGGGCACTGTAAGACACTTGGGACTTGGGGGCTGGTGAAGGAGTTGCACCTTGAGCCTGATGACGTCCTTTTCTTATCCTGATTTTTCACCATTCTGAAGACTGTAAACACCTTCTATTCACACCTAACCATCCCCACAAAGTCTATGATTGCCATGTTTGTAAGAAGTTTGTTCCAATTATTTTATCAGTCAGCTGAAATTCTCTCCATGCTTGTCCAACCTTCTCCTTTCTTACTTGCCCAGTACATAGCAATTTGTGTTGTGTTATGTGTATGTGTTGGTGCCTATTTTAAGTTTTATTTAATTACTTGGTGAGCTGGTCAAAGTCTTCCTGTTTGTGTGGCAACTTCCTCATTACCCATGTCTCTGCCTTCCCTTTCCCTGGCTAGATTTATTGCTTTACAGTTCACAATCATCTCCACCAGCTCAGTTCACAAATTCCTCTTCTATCTCATGAGCTGAGCCTGACATACAAAGAGTAGGGTGTCTGCTTGTCTTGCCTTCATGTTTTTACCCCTAGAAGTACAATTCATATTTCATATTGCAGGCAAAAGTTTATAGCCAGCCCTGGGTTTTTCTGTGCCCAGCAGTAGTGTACCAAGGTAGAATAAGCAGGGGGTGTATGGAACTATGAACTTTACTCTTCCACTATCTTACTCTGCTGGTTTCAGATCAAATCCACCACCATTTCCTCTGGCTGTATCCTGGTTGCTTTTGTTGGGTTATGTGTTGGTATCCAAGTGCCCAGTGAAGCTTTGGGGGAATTGCCTCTGACAGTTGAGAATGTCCTGAGCCCACTGCACACAAGCACACTCCAGAGATGAACCGAAAATGATTAACTGTCCCAGAGTCTTCCTTCTTGGATACCCAGGAGACAAAGAAGGAGAAACTGGACATGGTTATTAGATCCTACTGAGAGAAGGACAGTTCAGATGCTAAAACAGGATGTAAGGGATTCCGATTGCCCACTGATATAACTCTTCCCCCTTACTTTTTGTCCAATAACAGGCCTGAGAAGAGAGCAACATTTTACAATTCTCTGGCAGTGGACCATGATCTGTAAGAATTCCCCAAAACTACTTTGCCCCAAACACAGCTGCTGCCACTGCTTTGCTATTGAAATAGCCAAAATTCTTCTCTGGGCTAGAAGACAGTCAGTACTCCCTCTTTACCTGTCACCCTGTAGTGACTAGGATGGCCGAAGCTTGTGTTCCAAGTTGAAAATGTATTTGATTGGATGGAAACCTCCTTGGTGGACTGAAGTCCTCGGATGCAGAGGGAAAGGCTGCCAGGCCAGAGGTGGTGACCTTGCACACCCAATCCAGTCCTAGGCATGCCAAGCAGCTTTTCAGGAGGGGCCCTTTCCTGCAGGCACAATGAGCACTCAGTAGCTCCCTTTTCACAACCATATTGTCTGCGGATCTAGGGAATAATATATTGTTTCCTGCCCCCCATCCACTCTAAGGTTGCTGGCAGGGAAGATTGTGAGGTTGATGTCAAATTATAGTTGGGTTGGGGTCAGGTGGAGAGAATCTTCTTTAGCACTGGCCTAACTGAATCTGCTACTAACTGATTTACTGTGTGATTTTGAAAAAAACAAAAAGAAAACAAACAAAAAACCCTTTTCCTTTCTGAGCTTCTGTTTCCTTATCTGTACAACAAAGGAGTTGAGGTAAATCAGTGGTTTTGTAATTGTTTTAGGCAGTGATCACTTTTTAAAAAAGATCGTACCCTTAAATCAAAGCCCAATATGTAAAACAGAAAAAAAAATCAGAGTTGCTCTTGTGGACTGAGGATAGCAGGAACAGCAGGGATGGTAGTGGTTAAGGGAAGGGGATGTAACCTTGGGAGAACACAATTTGAAAATTTCCAATTAAATAGTCTTGAGGTTCCTATCTAAATAGGATGTTCTTATAGTCAATGGCAGTAGGGAAAATAAGGTGCCTGATAATAGGAAAGAGGAAATAGGCTCAGGCTAAGGGTGGCTAAGTATCCCCTCTCTGTCTTAAACAGAAAGAAGTAATCCAGGAACCCTGATGGATTGCTAGGTGGTAAGTGAGGTTCAGCAAGTCATATCCCTTCCCTAACCTCTATCTCTAAGGGTAAGAATGAGAAAGGGGAGTTGAGGGACATGAGCTCTAACTGGAAATGTTATAGCCAGCAGCAAGAACCAAGGGTTCCTGAGTCCTCATCTGATTCCAGCTCTAACTTGCTGTGCAATCTTTGTCAAGTAACTCTCTATCCTTCTCTGGGTCTGTTTCTGCCTTTCTAACACTAGAAGGGTAACACCAATCAACCTCATGGGCAGGCCCAGGCGACTCAGATGAAAATGTTGGCTTTTGAAGCAGGAAGGCTTTCTTTTGTCTTTGCTCCCTACCCCATGTTTGAACCCTTCAAACAGCCCTATGAGGTATCATCAATGATTTTTTTCGGAACCCTTTCCAGAGCTAGTAGGGAAAATATATGTAATCCTGCAATTTGGGAGCCAAGCCATAGGCCCTGTTCATGAGAGGCATGAAGTAGAAAGCAAGCTGAAATGATAGAACACACTTCCACAAGCGGGACTTTTCCTCCTTAAAATGGGCTTGTGACTTAGGCCCTCAGACAAACATCTTGAGTACTGTTGAAGGGCCGCTGTAAGAGGGTTCCCAGGATAGCAAGAATAGGGCATTCTAGGGCATACTGGCCGACACAGGAAAATCAAGCCAGGTTCCTCTTCTCCCTGACTTGGGTCTAGAGCTCAGAGGAATAGTAACAGACCTGCTTCCCACAGATTTCCCTTTTACTTTGTTCCCACAAGGAAACAGCACATGCAACTTAGGAGAATTCAAGGAGGATTTAATCAAGAGACTATTTACAAAGTTGGGGGTGGAGTGTAGAAGAACCACAAGGCATCTTACAGTACTCACAGTGGAGCATTTTCACTACTATTAAGCCTGCTGGGATGGAAGGAGGGAATTACTGAAATTTGGAAAGCAAGGGTACTATGGAGAGGGTTGCCTTCAGTGGCACTGTGACCTTTGGTTGAGAAGAGCAGCCAGTTCAAAGTGATAGCATAGTAAGGGAGCTGGGTGAATAAACACCATGATTCCACTCTCCTCCCTTCTTTCTATCTATCTCTTCCTGGGGCTTTTCATGAGAAAACCCAATTGGAATCCAGAGGGTGCTGGAACCTGTTGAGGTAGAAGTTAACCTCCTGAGCCAGAAAACAGGTTGGAGGATGGTGAAGAGTAGATCTGAAGAGGAAAAAGTAAGCTAGTCTGCCCAATTTGTCTGATGGATGCAGCTCCCCACACCATCCTTCCCCTATAGCAAAATATATCCTTGTTCTCTCTTTATCTCTATTCTGACATTCTTTCAAATTCAAATCCTTTGACTCCAGAGACTTCGGATCCAGGGTGCCTCCAAAGTGAGTGTATATGAGTGAGTGCATGATATAATATGTGTGAGTAGGAGACTTTCAGCATGTCAGTGTGTGTAACTGAGTATGAAACATTCGGAATGAGAAAGTAGAGAAAGGAGTATTGAGAATTGTGAGAGGATATGTATGAAAATGAACAGGTGAAAAATAAATGTGTGTGGATATTTGTGTAAGAGCTAACGTGTTTGGAAACACATGACAGGGAATGTGAAAGAGAAAATAAAAATATTTTGAGGTTTGTGAGATTCTGAGAGTTTGTGACAGAGTAAATGTGGGTGATAGTATGCATGTATACATATATATATGTAATATATATATATGGATGTAAATGTATAGGTTGGATCATATGAAATTGCCATTTTTATAGGTTCACAAAACTTTAACATAGGCAGTTTCATATGGTTCAGCCAACTATGTAAGTGTGTAAGAATGCATGTGTATTTGAGAATATATAAGTAAATATTGTATGGACAAGCCAAGATATATTTATGAATGAGTGAATATATATGTTCAAACAAATGTGTATTTTTGTGTGAGTGAACTGTGTGAGAAATCAAATGTGTATGGTTTTGGTAGAGCATGTGTGAATATGAATCTAGATGAGTATGCATGTAAATTTAAGTATTTAGAAGAAAAGATGAGACTGAGTGTGATGGTGAATGTGTGTATATGTGTGGGGGGGCGGGGAGGCAGATAGAGAGATAGAGAGACAGAGAGACAGAGAGGGGAGAGATTGAACACAGAAAACATACCTAACCTTTGGACTCTGTGCTAGCAAATAAATGCCTTCTCTGCAACTCATAACTTTCCCCAAAATCAAGCTTTCCAAGCTGAAATTTTCCACACAGGCTTTCTACCCCAAAAGGGGGCCTTTTATTTATTTATTTTTCCTTTTTGCTTTGAGCCTTGTGCCTAGCCATTCTGGGTCGAGGAGAGGAGTAAGTGCCCAGCTCTACTCAGAGAATAATTGGGAACATTTTGCTGCACACAGAAAACTGGAAAATGACTGGCATGCGGGGCTGAAACTTAGTGCGGGTTGTAGCTGGCAAGACAAAGGGCCCCTCAGCTACTTTATTTGTTCTCTTTAAAAGTAGCCCTAAGTGACTGAAATATCACTCGCCACCACAAGCAGTATGAAATTTCACCACCAGTTGGAGTTACGTAACCATCTCCATGGCAACCAAAGCCCATAAACATGCAGTATCACTGTTTGCTGGTTACATAGCAGTGGTTTTAGTGCCCCTGCCACCCCTCCTTTCAGCCCTTTCTAGGTTGCTTTCTCTTTTTATCCCCCTCCTCCTATTTTTCTTTCCTGTCAATAGCAGGAAAATTAAACGTTGGGTAAAATGAGTGGAAACTGAAGCTCCTGAAGCAAGGGTGCACATGAGGCAACACCTCTGAGGAGTAGTGTAGGTGCTCAGCTTGTCTGCAGGCCAGCTTACACCAAGGGAATAACTGCCTCCCACCACCACACCACAACCCACAGATACACATGTTCTGTAGTGGCTACTATTGAAAGGAAATCAGAGAGGATGAAAAGAAAGCAGGCAGAGGGTTCAAGAGAAACCCTGTGAAAATCCAGCTTCTTGTGGCTTCTTCCTTTGAGTGTTTCTAGGAGTCCTAGGGCAGCAACAGCATTGTGGAGATAATGGTAGTAGATGTTTCTGAGTTGAGAGAATGAGTTTTGGGAAAATAGGAATGAAATCTTCCTTAGGCAGTATCTCTACTTTTTCCAGAACTTAGGGCAGGACTGTGTCAACAGGCAGGATCTGAGATCAAAAGCACAACAGTAGGCATCAGGATTCATGGATTTCAAGCCTGGATCCATTTCTCAGCAGCCGTATGATCATAGCTAACAGAATCTTAGCGTTTCTGGATACCTGAAAAGGTATATTCCAATATTCCAATACCCTACTCAAACACTTATAGTAATGGGGAGATCTTTGCCTATGAACATGACTCATTTCATCCATGTACTGCTATGAGAAAAAACTTTTCTTTGCATTGAGCTGAACTTGAGCTCCCTGTAGAGTCCATCCACAGCTCTTTGCTCTGTCCCCTAGAATTCCTCAGACCCAAGCTGTTCTCTTTATCCTATGAGAAGCCCTTGAGAACCCTTCCAGATATGATATCTCCATTAGTCTTCTCTTCTTCCAGCCAAACAACCTCATTTCCTTCAACTGCTCCTCATGGGTCTTGGGGAATCTCATTCTTCAGCTTGTTCACTCCCTCCTGTGCAAGTTCCCGATTTTCTATGTCTCCATTAAAGTGTGGAACCCAGAGCTTGACACAGTCTTCCACGTGAGGTCTGACAATTTTGCTATGTGTTAAATTCCAAGAATGGGACTGCAGTTGAGGGTGAGGAGGAACATGAAGTATATAAAGGGGAAGAGGGTTCATGAATGTGCTACTTTCCTAGGCTCAATCTCTCTATCCTCGAAAACTAGGCATTAAATGCCTCGTACCACCATTCTAAGTCTAACCTGCAGCCCTCATATCTAGAGCAGCTGCTTCCCCACAATTCCATGCCCACCAGTGCCTCACCCCTAGCATAACTGGCATCTGGGTATGAAATACGAATAGGCAGCCTTCATGGCAACTCCTTTTGTTCCTGCTTTGATCTCCAGAAACATTATTCTGTCTAAGAGTGAGGCTATGATCCTCCTAAGGGCCTCATATACTCTGCTCACAGCTAGAGCTTCCGCCTTGCCCTGGGAACTACAATCAGGCCTACAGATGCCTGTCTGAGCTCCTCTGCAGCTGGTGCTCTGAGTTTACTTAGAAGCTGTGTTTCTGCCAGGAACAAGTGGATAGCGTCAGAGTGCCAAGTATAGTGAAGGAGAGGGAAAAGGGAAAAGCTTTGAGTCTTGCTCATTCTTCCCTAACAGTGGTGTTTCCAGAATCTCCATATAAGGGAGACTAAGGGGAAACAAGAAGTGGCACTAAGAATTTTATCTTTAAGCTGCATTCACCTAGACAAATACATTGATTATATATACACATACATATATATTTATATATACATACATATATATTTATATATACACAGTCTATATATATTTGAGATAGCTTTGGAAGGCTGATAGGGATTATGGTGGGATTAAAGCCTTCCTCAAACTCGTCAGGTTTATATTCCTTTCTGTCCAGAGCTCTCTGTATATGCGTGCACATATGTGATGATGAGGAAGAAAGGAGAAGGAATAAGCTTCACCTAAGTGTCAGTTACCCTATCTGCAAAATACAAATATTGATCCCTGCCCATTCCAGGCCTGTTAAGAGATAAAATATGACAAAAAGTGTTCAATCAACTGTAAAATTATACATGAATATAAAGAATTGGCATAATCATCACCATGATTACCAATCCAAATTCACACCCTGCCAATAAGAAGGATAAGCGAAGTATCCCAAGAATGGAAAAACAAGCACCACAAGTACTCACCATCAAATTGGTAGTAACTGAACAACACATAAGTGTACATATAAGAATAACATCTATTGGATGTCGGGTAGGGAGGGAGGGGGAAGGGGGAGGGGCGAGGGGGAGGAGGGGACGGATATATGCATACACAAAGGGTGCAATGCGCACCCTCCGAGAGATGGACACGCTTGGGACTGGGACTTGGGGGGAAG
>RJWJ010021211.1:0-28163 GCA_004363605.1 Indri indri
CCAGAAATCTTTCCTGAACTAAGGCAACATCTGGAAGTGTCTTTCTACCTCATCTAAAAGGAGCTGCACTGAAAAGGGACCCAGAAGCCATCTCTGATGGCACCAGCACTAGATGAATCTCACATTGCTTTGGTTCTTGTTCTAATGTATCCCCCTATCCAGGAGGCCCCCCACTCCCAACCTTAGCGGTCCAATCCCAGGCTTAGCTACCCCATCAGTCTGTTGGGAGACTCTAGGCCCATCTCCACTCCCTTCCCTCCTATTGCACTAGCTGCCTGCGCTTTGCATCCGGTCTTTTGGTCATATCGTGCTCTGGACACTCAGTTTGTTCCACTGTCTTCTCTGTCCCACCAGACTATGAGCTCCACAGGATGACAGTGGCCAATTTGGAGATGAGCTATCACCGTAGGAGCAGAGGGGCACTGACATTTCAATAAGGAGTGGGCAGAGAGACGCGGGCTGTACTCACCAGGCTGGATGCCGTGACTTCACTGCAAGACACTCCCTTGGGGCTAATCAGGAAGTGGTCCTGCTCCTTGCTGACTCTCAACTGGAAAAAAGATTCATGCTCTCAGAGGCAAGGAGGGAGAGGGGACATTTCCGAGGACACTGTGCTTGAATCCTTTCTTCCCCTGAATCTTCTGTATCCAAGTCTTCCTCCAGTGAACCCTTCTCTCTCCCCCCGACCCATGAGAGATGAAGAGGACGTGGTCTTTATTTGGAGCTGCGGAAATGGAACTACAAAAGGAATCTCACAATGGTCAAGGGTAGCCCTAGACATGGGATCCAGGAGTTCTTGGTCCCCATCCAAAGAAGTGCTCACTGGGCGGGTTGTCTATTCAGTGACAGTGACCACCGTGGTTAGAAACCTTGGAAGGTCTCTGCATTTTGGTCAAAGGCCACGAGCAGTGTCATGGCCATGCTGAGGGTCAGGCGTCCTCCTCTGGATTTTCTGGGACCACATGCAGTGCCCACCCCAGTCCTAGGTGCTCTCCTCACCGTGACATAGGTGTCGCTCAGCTGGGCCCAGCCATAGAGGTCCAGAAGTCGGTAGACGCTGCTAATCTTGCACCGCATGAGCCGCTCCCCCTTGGCTAGGGTCAGGGAGTCGGTGGTGTGGAGGTCATTGATGGGCATCATCAGGGAGAAGTCTGCAGAGATGGGGAGGGAACAGTCCAGCTCTCAGTTGGGGCTCCCATCTGCCCAACCCTTCCTTGCCTCAGGCCTCTCTAAATCCTCACCGGCACTACAACCGCACAAGGGACTTCCCCAGGCAGAGAATTAAACATCTTTGACCTTTACCCAGGGGAGCAAAGTCCACAGTATGGATATTTGTGCCCAATAAAGTCCTCTGCTCATTTGGGTAAGCTTGGCATTGCTTTTGGTCACAAATCATGGCAAGACTCAAGGCTACAGAAGGAAGGGGCCTCGGAATGCCACGCTTACCATAAACCCTAAAGACAGACATTGCGTAAAAGCAAGAGTAAATTCCTGAGTGCAAATACAGGTCTACTTCATCAGCTGGTCTTAATGGAGAAGTTACTAATCATTAGACCTGCCATTATCATGTTGTTTTAACCAAATCATGCAATAAAACTTTTTCTGTGATTTGGAAATAGGGCAAATACAAAGCCAAGTCATCCAAGAGGTAAATTTCTTAACTTCCTCTGATGAGTCATAAACGCCCAGAAGTCGGCCTGGCTGCAGTAGGCTGAAGGGCTGGAGGCCTTGTGCAGGCCATGTCTGCTCCTCCCTGGACATACAGGGATGTCTTCTTATGTGATAGTTCTTTCTGGGAATTTTGCAGACATGTGGAAGGGATTTGGAAATGGGCCTAGAGGGGTTGACAGTCTTGTCCTCAGGGCACCCGAAGGGCCTCACTGTTGACATTCAGTCTATTTGATTAACGCGATGACCACTGCCTACATGACTCAGGAAGGCAGAACGGAGCATCTGAGGCCTGACACTTGGATTAGTCAGCGTCTAGGAACCAATAAAAGAATCAATAGGAAAGGATTCTGGTTTAAAATGACGTCTGGCTGGGAGCCGCCTCATGCTGCCTCTCCTAGCTCCCCACTAAAACCTTTAATGGATTCGAATGTTCTTCGTAAGCTTTCACCACCTCTGCAAACCTCGCTGCTACACGATGTGATGTATGTCCTGTATCAGGTTTGACATTAGTTGAAATGATGAGATGATCTACACATGTGACAGAGGACTGGGTGCTGCTGGGACAACATCCAGCAAGCAGAGCACACCCTGAATCACCCCATGTCAGGGAAATGCACCCAAAGGGCCTGTGCCCACCAGAGGTGATACGCCTACTGCCAGGGCATGTGTCCAGTAAGCCTAGTTAACAGGGACAGGGGTAGTCCAACGGCCCAGTTAGACAGGCAAGAACGATAACAAAACTCCAAAGTCAAGGATTTCTAATTCAAATTAGCCAGTCTGGGTCCCTTCCTCCTGTCCATGGGCTCCCCAGACAAGAATTTACTCCATCACGCCTCTTTGTCCTGTATCAAAGAGAGTCCCCTTGCCCCACCCTACAGAGCTTCAGCTACGCGGATGACACCACCCACAGGACTGAGAGGTGGGAGGAGAACACAAGGGCTCGACAGCAGTTCCCAATCCCCTGCTCTAAGTCTTAAGAGGGGGGATAAAGAGAGGTTGGTTAATCAGTACAAAAATACAGTTAGATAGAAGGAATAAGTTCTAGTGTTCAATAGTATAGTAGCGCAACTACAGTTAGCAAGAATTTATAGTGTATTTCAAAATAGTTAGAAGAGATTTGGAATGTGTCCAACATAAAGAAATGAGGTGATGGATATCCCAATTACCATGATTTGATGATTACACATTGTATGCGTGTATCAAAATGTCACATGTATCCCATAAATATGTACAACTATTATGTACCAATTTAAAAATAAGCAAAATAAAATAATAATGGTACAAGAAGTTAAAAATGCTTATTCTAATTGGCCTCATGAAAATTAGAATGGCTGAATGCCACATTTATAAATCTGATCTAACTGAGCCATTGATTCAAAAGTACCTAAGAAAACACAGAAAGGGATGCAAACTCACTACCCCCCCTGAAAGCTAAGATTGAAGGGCACACTAATGCCAAAAGCCCCAAATTCCTAGGCAAATGGAGCTAGACAGAAAATAATCTATCTGGGCTTGAACTCATGATATTTGAAACTTCCCCTCTCCACGTCCTCTGATTCAGATAACCTAGATGTGTACTAAGTAGATTTTCAGGCATCTATCTGTCTTCCTGGCAGATGCTGATTGATGAGGCAATGGGAATGCCAGTCAGCCCTATTCCTCTCTCGAAAGGAAGAATATAAAGACAAAGACATGAAAATGAGGGTAGAGAATACGACAGATATGGGAGACAAAGACCAGAGAGCCAGCAGATAATCAATATTGATATAATAGAAGAAAAATTTTCTGAACCGAAACAAAGACCTGTGTATGCAAGTTGTAAGGACTCACTGCATTAAAAGGCAGGAAAAGTTCATTTGGAAAAACCAAAAACCTACAGTTATATGCTTCCTGGCAACATTTCTAAAATACAAGGACGGGGGCGGGGGGCGGCGGGGGGAATTCACAAACATTTAGAAAAAAAATTTGGTTACCTACAAAGGAACAAAAAGACTGTCTCAGATTTCTCTGTTATTGCCACAGAATGTTAGAAGACAATGCTATAGGAGGTTTATAAAAAACAAAAACAAAAAACACTAACGTGACCCAAAACAGGTAAAAATAAAAGATCAAAAGTACATCAGACAAATATAATCAAAAAATAACCAGGCATGGTGGCTCATGTCTATAATCCTAGCACTTCGGGAGGTTGAGGTGGGAGGATCACTTGAGGCCAGGAGTTCAAGACCAGCCTGGGCAACACAGTGAGACCCCCAACTCCACAAAAAATGAAAAAATTAGCCAGGCATGGTGGTGCAAGCCTATAGTCCCAGCTGCTTGGGAAGCTGAGGCCAGAGGATCACCTGAACCCAAGAGTCTGCGGTTGCGGTGAGCTATGATTGTGTCATGCACTCCATCCTGGGCAACAGAGAAAGATCCTGTCTCAAAAATAATAAACAAACAAAGGTCAGAATATTATTATCAAAGTAGAAGTTAGGGAAAGCAATATTCTCTTGGACAAAGGAGCTATTTTGTAGGTCATTTTACATGGATTAAAGGTATATTCCATAATGAAGCTATAGCTATAAAGAATGCTCATGCTCTGAATAATATTTCATTGAGATACATAAAGCAAAAACTATCATAAATATGAGGAGAAATGAACAGAAATCAAATAAAATGAGAGACAATACAACTCTCATTTATGACGAAATCAAATAAAAATGAAAATACAGATTAAATAATATTCTCTAGAGATAGTGCATACCCATATATCATTTTTAAACAATATTATTAGGCCACAAAGAATACCTCAATAAATTTCCAAAACAGAAATTAAATAATCCATATTTTCTAAACATAATGCAATAAAATCCAATGTTACTAATAAATCTTTAAAAGAATATGCATTCAACCACTTGGAAAGGAGAAAACACATTCTCGGCCTTAGAATAACAATAAAGTCAAAACAGCAACTGCAAGCTATTTAGAAATGAACAATAAAATAAATGCTATATGTCAAATTCATGGGGTAAGGCCAAACACATACTCAGAGAAAAAAAATGATAGCCTTAAATGTCTTTATCGTTGAATTAAATATGAAAATGAATTTATTTATTCTATTCTAGAAAAAGTATAAAGAACAAAATAAATCAAATAAAAGTCATGGAAAAGAATTAATGAATATAAAAACAAAATTAATAAATTAGGAAACAGTAAGAATTGCAGAACCAATAAGCAAATACAAGAATTGGCTTATGCGACAAGATCTATGAATAAACAAATACCTGGACGAGTCAATATAGAGAAAGTGGAAATACCCAGCACTAGGAATGAGAATAGGATGTCATCTCATCCACAGCAGAAAGTTTCCAAGGTCAAAATAATATTGTAAATCACGCTAATAATTTTGAAAAGCTCTGTGAAAATGGATTATTTTATACAAAACACATGACCACAATTAACTCAAGATGTAGCAAAATAAATTTTAAAAAACTCTAGGAGCGACTGAGGAAAAAATTTCAAAAATACCTAAAATGTTCCAGATCTAGATGGCTTTGTAAGTGAAGAGCTAATCTTCAAGGAACAGATACTTTCTCTCTTCCTTTAACTCTAACAGGGCAAAAAAAAAGAAAAAAAAAGGATGGAATTACCCTGATTCATTTTATGAGATTATAGCCTAATACCAATAAAAGGTGAAGACTGCCCCAAAAGTGAACTGCTGACCAATCTCATGTGTGAATATGAATGCAAAAATCCTTAATAAAATGCTAGCAAATCAAATCCAGAAGAGTATTTTTAAAAGAATGAATCAAGACCAGGAATGATTTGTTTCAGTAATGAAAAAAAGAGTTCAATACTCAGAAATCTATTGCTATAACTCATCACATCAATTGTTCAAGGAAAGAAAAATCAGTAAATGCCCAGAATACATTTTATAAAATTCAAAATCTATTTCTGAGAAAAACTCATAGTGAACTAGAATAAAAAGATATTTCCTCAACATGATAAAGAATAATCATCTCAAACTCCTGTGGTAAAACAATTTCCATTAAAGTCAGAAACAAGACAAGGATGATTATTCTCTAATCTATTATTAAACATTGTTCTGAAAGTTCTAACAGATGCAATGAGAAAACTGGAAAAATAAACCAAAGGATAAATGTTGGAATAAAGGAAGCAAAATGACCATTATTTGCAGATTATGTAACTTTTCTAAATACAAAACCCAAGAGAATTAACTGAGAAGATATTAGAATTTAAATAAGAGTTTAATAAGGGGCTAGTTTAAATATATATATCCAACAATTTCCCTTAAATGAGAGATATAACCAGAAACAAAATTGAATGAATAGAAAACATACCTGATTTCTGAAAAGATTTAAAATTCATTCATGCAAATTTTTTTCCTTTGTTTTTGAAGACAGGGTCTCACTCTGTCACCCAGGCTGGAGTGAAGTGGCGTGATCATAGCTCAATGTAACCTCAAACCTCTGGGCTCAAGCAATCCTCCCACCTCAGCCTCTGGAGTAGCTAGTACTACAGGCACAGGCCACCATGCCCAGCTAATTTTTTTTAAATTTTTTGTAGAGATGGGGTTTTGCTATGTTGCCCAGGCTGTTCTCAAACTCCTGGCCTCAAGCAACCCTCCAGCTTCGGCATCCCAAAGTGCTGGGATTCCAGGTGTGAACCACCATGTCCGGAGCACTCACGTAAATATTTTTAAGCACCTCCCATGTGCCAGATACTATTCCAAATCCAGGACACTATTCTAGGATATAGCAGTGAACCAAACATATATCTCTCCTATGGAGCTGACATTGTAACATAAAATTATAAATCTATAAATTCATCACCAAATCAATTTATTCATTTCATGTAATCTCAATCGAAATCCCAAAAGTAATTTTTAAAGTACATGGGGAACTTGGCAAAATAATTCTAAAGTTATTTTAAGGAATAAACTTGTACAAACAGTTGAGAAAGATTGACGCACAAAGGAAAATTACAATGGATTCAACTTCCTGGAAATTGAAGAATTCTACCAGACAAAAACACCATGAACAAAATTAAAAAGGCAAAGGAGAAACTGGAAAAAACCGCAATATATTGGACAGATAATAGGGAAATAGCCTTACTTTATAAAGATTGGAAAATCTATAAGAATACAGATAATAGGGAAATAGCCTTACTTTATAAAGATTGGAAAATCTATAAGAATACTCTAGTAGGAAAATACGCAAAGGATGTAAACAGGCAACTTACTACAAAAAGAAAATCATGCCCAATATGTACATGAAAATACATGACATATCTAACCTTACTAGTAATCAGATAAATACCTATTAAAACACAAATAAAGTATTTATTGCCTATCAAATCAAGAGGATGAAACAAATGGTAATACGTACGATGGATCAGGGTAGAGGAAATGAGCACTCTCTTGCAGTGCTGTAGGGAACATAAATTGGATTCATCTTTCTTTCTCCAGTGTGGAGAAAGCATATAATTTGCCATTATGCATTCAAGTCTTTAAAACATGCATATACTTCAATCCAGCAATTCTGCTTCTAGTAATTTACCTTAAGGAAACAGTCATGGATATAATGTCAGATTTATTTACAAGGATGTTTATTGCACTATTGTTAATAATGGCAAAAAGTTGGAAACTATCTGAAAGTCCCATAATGGGAAATTGATTAAATACCACATATCTGTCAAAAATTTTACTGTAGAACCATATTTTATGTGAAAAGTTAGTCAAGATATGTAAATTATTTAAATTATATGTATAATGTGATTACATTTTTGTTTGCATAATCTACATATGTCAAGAAAAAAGGGCTAGAAGGATGTAAGTACACCAAAATATTGATAATATTAATTTCTGGGTTTTAAGATAATTTTCCTAATTTTCAGCCATAATCCTGTATTAATCTTGTCGAGGGGAGAATATTTTCAATGCTTGTTTTTTAAAGGTTGTGGGCAGAATTTCATAGCACAGGAAGGTGGTTCATGCACAGACCTGGCTCCTCTCAGCCCTCATCTATGGAGTCAGGTTGGCCTGTCTCATGGGGCATGGGAACAATAGCTTCAGTGACTTCCTCCTATCCCCTGAAGTCACTTCCGCTCCTCCCATTCCTGGCATCAAGAATAATTCTTCTGCAATGATCTTTAATTCGCAGAGCCAGGTACCCTCTGGCTGCTGCTGAGCTCCCCAAGGCCCGATGATGCAACTGCGCCACTGCTCTGTAGCCTGGCAACCAGCCGCTTCTCATGCTCCCTCCTCTCTTCCCCCCCACCCCCCACCTCTGCTCCTGGCAGCTCCCCAGACACCACGTACTCATGGAAGATGTTGGGAAGACTGCGTGAGAGGTGCTGGCCATGAAGTCCGCGATCTGCCGCAGGGCCCAGATGTTGGAGGAGTTGTTCCCCTTCTTCATCTGCTCCTGGATGAGGCCTTCCAGCTCCTCCCTGAAAGACTAAAGCAGGCCCCGAGGTGCTGGTCCCCCCACAGTCTCTCTCGAGGGAGACAAGGGGCCCCTCAGGTCAGCTGCTGAATAATGAGCTCTTCCAAGTGCCCACCCCTTGCCCCAGCTGGGCCAGGGCCAAGCTCAGGACCCCTGGCCCCAGGAACACTGGAAATTCCCCCGGGGACTCGGGAGCCTCCCCAGATTGCTGTGTGGGATGCGACAGGGAGACGCTGGGAATGGATCCTGTGTTCCCCTGCCCTATGGGCAGTAATCCAGATTCCAGGTCCTTCCTGTGTCTACAAGATGGCAAGGCTCCTCCCCCCCATCAAACAGGGCCGGACTTCACTTGAGTAATTAAGGACTTTTTTTTAAAAGCAGAACCAAATGAAGAAGTGTTCCATTTTCTCTCTCCATTAGCCATGCCTATGGTTCTTCTGGGCCTCAGTTTCCTCTTGTGCTTAATGAAAGGGAGGAGGAAGGGCGGAAGGATTTGATGACCTCTGAGGTCACTTCCACTTCTGATGTCCGACTCTAAGCCTGGCTTTTCAGACCACCAGACCAAAAGCAAGGCATCCTGCCCCCCAGACAGCAGTGGGAAACACTCAGGAGGGAACAGGGAGCTGCTTAGGTGTTAGCCAACCTATAAAAAGACAGAAGGAAGCAGGACCTCCTCCAATCCCTACCTGACACCCCAAAACCTGGGCTGGTGCTGTCTAACTCTGCCCTTTCCTACCCCCCTGCCACCCGTCCTAGTCATACTCTGGGGGTTTTCCCAGGGCTCTTCACCCCAATGATTTTAGCACCTGCCATATTCCCCCAGGCCATCCAGCACAAGGCTGCCAAGACCTCAGGCCCATCCTCTCGGCCTTGCTCTGTGTGCTCTCAGCCAGGGTTGCCCACAGCCCACCCACAGGCCCTGGCTCCCCGGGGGCAGGAGGTGTTGAGGCAGAGCTGGGGCCACCCTCCTGAGCCCCTCCTGACAAGTACCTGGAGATGCCAGCTCCGTCCCTGGGCTTCCTAACCCTTAGGATCATGCACCGCTTCCTGAGGACCCCCAAGCTCTATGCTCTCAGACACCCCTTGCCTCCCTCCACACTGTACTCCCTGCCTCCACCCAAGGGCCTGCATCACCCTCCTTCAGTGGTCTTCTGAAGTGCTCTGGCCTTCTCAAGGCACAACATGCCTCAAGGATGAGCTCTGTGGCCATGTGAGGCAGGGACCAAATGACCTCCCTTCCGGAGAGATCGCGGGTGATCCTGCCTTGCCCTCCCTCCCCCCACCCCGTCCCATACCCTGTACGGGTGGAACACTTCTTCATTCAGTTCTGCTTTTATACCCAATCTATAGGGTGTGACGACGAACTAAGTCAAAACATGGGACCTGCTCAGGTGTGCAGCACCTCTCTCCAACTAGCTGGCCACTCTCCCCACGTCCTGGGGTTTCCAGGCCCCTCACCCTCACCCCATGCACGACAAGGCCTTATCTGCTTGCACGGGTCGTTCTCACTTTGCGGTGTTCCGCAAAGGGAGTCCCAAGCCTCCCACGTGGCGCCCCCTGCTGGCGACCAGCTTACAAGTCTGTCTCTTCATCATTAGCACTTTCGGGGAGGAGGGAGGTAAAGGCCAGAACCTGAGGCCCAGGAAGGGCACAGGAAACTGATGGGGGATCCTGTCTCTCAGTCCCGCCTTCCCCACCACCGATCCAAACTGCCTGCTCACACACCAGGTTCTGTCACCCACCGTGACGCAGGGGAGACGCCAACACTCAGGCGTCCAGGCCCCTGTGGCCCAGCGGGCTTAAAGTGCTACCAACCCGGAGCAAGGGGAAGAGAAGTCGTTCATCTTTCAGGTTCCCCCAAGAGTCCGCGCCGCCCCTGCCCTCCCCGTCCGGGCGGGGCCGACCACTCACCGGGCTCTGCAGGATCATGGTGACGCGCTTCTTCTGCTCCATCAGGTTGAAGTCCTGCCGCAGGTCCGCGGCGCGGTTGCGGAGGCGCATGTACTCGGGGTCGTCCTCAGAGAAGCGGTCAAAGTAATGCGGCCCCTGCGGGGGCGGCGGGGAGGCAGCCTCGGGGACCGCCTCGTCACTCATTTTCCTGGTGGGTTTGCAATCCGCTCCGGGAACCCTACAGAGAATGGGGTGCGAGGGCAGGTTGGTGCTCCCCGTCGGGGTACACACTTCCTAGAGCAGAGGGTTGGGTTCGGTTGGATCCACAATGGGATGCGGCCATTCTCAGAGGGTGGAAGCTGAGCCGAGCCGCCCAAGGAGGGCAGGACGCCGGCAATCTATAGGGTGGCAATCTATAGGGTGCGACGATGAACTAAGTCAAAACATGGGACCTGCTCAGGTGTGCAGCACCTCTCTCCAACTAACTGGCCAGCCTTTAACCCGTCACACTCGGCCTGGAGTAGATGGTTCCCCCAGTGGAAACATGGCCCGCAGACCTTTTTGAGCATTTCCGTGATGCATACCGACATCGTGGAAAGCTAGTTACTGGGAATTAGTACTTCATCTAAAATGTAAACTCTCTAATAAGCCTCTTCAAAAATTTTGGTGGGGAATTCACAAAAGAACACTACTACTAAACAGGATCTACCAAAACTACTACTAAAAGGGAAAAGGAACTCCTAAAATGTGGGAAACACTTCCTTCCATGCTTTTCTTTGTAACCTGGACTTTGGCCCCTAGAAAAGAATTACTGGTTAATCTGTTATTGTAAATCATGTCTTAATGACGAATCAGATTCCTATTCCAAATTTAAGAAGAAGTATGCAACTTTTATGAATGGAAAATTATTTTCTCCTAAACCCCACTAGAAACATACTGATAAACAAAGACTAAATACTGTTTGCAGGGTGCCATGTTGCCAGACTGCCAGAGTCCCATATACTGCGTCTAGGACCTGATCCCTGGGGCATGGACGAGGGCAGCTTTTGGAGAATCAAACTGGAGAAAAGCCACATATTTTTTCTACTCAAGCATGCTTTTTAAAAAGCACGAATGACAAACAAAGGAATGTCTTCTATTGCTATATTGGTGCCTTTCTGAAGAATAAGGCTGCCATTCCAGCCTTCACTTCCCAGCTGTGGGGGTTTGGCCAAACCAGCGCCCCTTCATGTGTCCACACTGCTAGGCCCTTAGGTCTGTGTTGTGCCCCTTCGACATCCAGGGAAACATAATAGGGTTTGAGCCTTCTTGCTGCTGATTCCCTTCTCAGCGAAAGAAAGCATGGACTTTGAACAATAGTTTTTGAACCTATGTGTACAGATACAAATAAAAGGGCAGTAAATGAGATCAGGACACCTGGGTTCTCATCCATAACCTGCCACTCCCTTGTTTACCTCCAGGCTCCCATTCCACAAGAAGGTGGAGTGCTCTCTTGCTCTTTGGGAGAGCCCTCCTGCCTCCCAGGTCCTGACCTGCCCTGTGCCCTCAGCTGCCCAGTCCTGGCTCCCGCCAGCCTCACTCCAGCACCCCTTTTTGCCTGGCCTTCACCTCCATTCTGCCAGCAGCTCATTACAAAGGAGGCCTTGCTGATGGCCATGAGACCATATTCTTGTCGCTGAGCTGCCTGTGACCTCTTTTTCCATCTTCTGTCAGAACTCTACCCTCCGCCTGGACAGTCTCTCTGGGTGGGGTGGGTGGAAGATGATGAGATAGATAAGCCCAGAGAGGACAGTGGGAGTCCTGCCTCTCAGCCTAGAATACCCAGATGACTTGCTGTTGTTTGCATTCTTCCTTTTAGGGAAAGGTGAACCGGAAGTTCAAGGGAAAGCACTTGGGCAGAGTCTCTCAAGGGTAGGCTGATGGCCTTGAACACTGGCCTACGGCAGTGGTTCCCCACCTTGGGTGCACATTAGAATCACCTGGGGAACTTCAAAAACCACTGATGCCAGAGATTCTAATAAAATTAGTCTGGGTGTGACCTGGACATCAGGATTTTCAAAAGCTCCCTGGGTGACTCTAATGAACAGGCGGGGTTGAAATGTCAGGGGCTAGATGGGAATGGCTGTAACACATAAGGGAAGGAGTCCATTCCAGGTGTTGGCCACTTCTAACAAGCCTGACAAATACAACACAAAGCTTCATGTGTCTCACACTTATGCCACGTGCCACTTCCCATACCTGTCCAGGCCCCTCCTCCCGCTCACTGTACACTTGGCCTGGGGCTTGTTAAATGAAGTTTAAGCTGTCTCCTTACATATTTTAAGTGCAGCGTAAAGGATTCTACATACGTAGTGAGCTGTAACCCAACTTGATGTGTAAACTGATTCTTGTAAAAAGTAACCAAGTTTCAGCCAATCACAGCAGCCAAGTTTCGGCCAATCACAGGTGGCCCTTGTTCATGTAAGGCAAACACCGACCCCTAACCAATCCAGCTGTTTCTGTCCCTCACTTCTGTTTTCCGTATGTCATATTCCTTTTTCTGTCCATAAATGTTATTCAACCATGTGGCAACCCAGAATCATCTGAAACTATTCTGGTTCTGGGGGGATGCCCAATTTGCTAATCATTCTTTGCTCAATTAAACTCTGTTAAACATAATTTGTCTGAAGTTTTTAACAGTCAGCAGGAGTGCTCCAAATGCCACCGCGACCCGCTTCTGCAAGGCTGCCAAACCGTGACCCCTGACTGTAATTCTTCCACTAATTAGTATCTTCTTATGAAAGCCCTTACCGCATCTCCCCAACCAGCACGGCCGGGACCAGGTGTGTTGATGAGCTATCTGGCAACAGGGGATGGTGATAGCGGTGGGGGTGGGGGAAGAGTCTGCTGGAAGTGGCAGCCAAAACAAAAATTCTCTACAGAAAGATTTGGAAACAGATTTGGCAGGTTGCTAGAATGGTTGTGGTTGTACTTAGTAACATTTAAATCCAGACCCATTCCCTTTGTCTAAATGGAGAAAGAGTGACTGAGTCTGTCAGGGACATTTCTGGTGGAATCTGCTCTGGACTAGAAGTCAGAGACCTGCAATCTTGCCCCCATCTGTCACTTGCCAGCCGAGTGGGCTTGGGCGAGTCATTTCCTCTCTCTGGGTCTCACTTTGTCCATCTCTACATGAGGGAGGGAACAGAATGACCTCTGGGGTCTCTTCCAGCTCTGATACTATACAACTTATCTGAGATGGAGACAGACAAATTCATACAGTAAAGGCAGAAGGATGGAGGAGCTGAGTTTCCTGGAGCAAGAGACCTTCCTGCTTTCCCCCAGGTGCTCTCCCTCGATCCAGATACCAAAAAAGAAACAACTGCAGAGAACACAGAGGAGCAGTTGATATTGGCCCTTGGGTTCAAGTCAATCCCAGGTGCACGGGTTAGTTAAGAATACTTCACCTCCATCATGCTCCCACCCAGCCTCACTTCTGGGCCTTGCAGGTAAGAAGGGATGGCAAGGTCAAACACTGACTGCATCGGAGCCACGCAGACATTCAGTCCCCACCCAGAGTCTCCCGGGCAACCAGCACTGCAGACCACAATTCTTCCAGAGACATCACCCCACTGAACACCACCCCTTCTCTGTTTAGTGACTCATCGTGGCAAATTAATTCTGTTTGGCACTTTCCAAGCCCTGAACCCTTGATGTTATTTTTAAAACAGCAACAAGCAACCACCACCCCCCAGTGAGCATGCTGGCTGTGAGCATGGGGACGTGAGCTCCCTGTGTTCCCTAGTGCTGCGGGCCTCACAAGCTCCAGAACCACCCAAACTCTCAGCTTCTTTGGGAATGAGATGGATTGGCCAGCACAGCCTGGTCCTGAGCCTTCCTAGTGTAAATCCTTTCCATCCAGGCAGGAAAAGGCTGATCCTCTCCCCTTCCCATGGAGTAGCCACATTTCCCAGGAACGGGTCTGTGAAGCAGCTCTCCCCTCCCTGAAGCAGGAGGAACCAAGAAGCTCTGGGCCTGAGGGACAGGAGCCCACACCACCATGCCCATGCATCTGCCTTCCCTCCTTGGAGCCCAGCCCCAGAGGGCTGCTCCAGAGGTGTTCCGATGGGGGTGGAATAGGATATGGAAGTCCTGAGTCCATCCCCACGACAACAGGGGCCTGGGCAAACCCTTCGGCTTTATGAATCAGAGGTGTATTTTTGTGCTCCTTCCTTCTCCTCCCAAAATGTGAAGATGATCAAAGTTATGTGCAGCAAGTCTTAGTGGCAAAAATCATAGACTCTGGAACAGGACTAACTGGGTTCAAATCTCTGGCTATGCCACTTATTAGCTCTGAGACCTTGGGCTCATGACTTCACTGCTCTGTGTCTCAGTTTCCCTATATATAAACTGGGGGTTATAACCATTTAACTTCCTTGAAAGGTGGTTGTGAGGATTAGCAAAGTTAATGTATGTGACCTACTTAAAACAGGGCCTAGTAAGTAGCAAGTGCTATTAACTATTTACTGTTATTATGTGTCATTTAGGAGCTAGAATCATCTTAGGATCAGGGATTCAAGTAATGAGAGGCTTGTGATTCAACTATAAACAGGTACACACTAAATATCTGTAATTGTGTGTTTTAGTACAAAAATGATTGCAGTCTTGAGCTATAATGACAAAAAGAAGAACATCCAGAAAAAGACTGAGAATGCCTAGTTTTTCAACCAGATAATGGAAACATGTCAACCTGGAGATCACAAAAAAGAGGCTAAGTAGGATGCTGAAGATCAGAGACCAGCATTAGCTGGGTCAGGCATGACATAAAAAATTTGTATATATATATGGTTTTTGTCCCTGGTCCCTCGCACAAAGCTTTGAAAACCTTTGGAATTTCTAAAATGTCCAAAAGACAGTAGGAATGTCTTTTGTTATTCATAATGGGCCCTTTTCAATCAAACCTGAGTTTATGCTAATAAGGTGACTGTTGGTGGGCCCTTAGATAGTTTCAGGGGAGGGCCTGGACA
This sequence comes from Indri indri, assembly GCA_004363605.1. Taxonomy (NCBI): domain Eukaryota; kingdom Metazoa; phylum Chordata; class Mammalia; order Primates; family Indriidae; genus Indri; species Indri indri. Next base: position 15,017 of record RJWJ010021211.1, read on the forward strand.
CCCCAGAAAGACCCAGCACATGGCCAGAAGGTTGTAGTTTGAGCTGTACCCCCAGCCTCCAAGGAGGGCAGAGGGGCTGCAGATTGAGTTCAATCAAGTGGCAAATGTCTTCTGTAATGAAGCCCCTTGATGGGAAAAGAAACAAACTGTAGACATGGAGGCTTGGGTGAGCTTCCTGGTTGGTGAACACACTGATGTGCTGGGAAGGGGCATGAAAGCTCTGTGTGCCTCACCCCAGGCCCTGAGCTTTGCATGTCCTCCCTGTGGGCGCTCCTCAGTTGGATCCTTTGTAATAAAACTACAATAATAAGTACAGCACTTTCAGTGAGTTTTTTAAATCATTCTAATGAATCATCGAGCCAGAATAGGGGTCATGGGAACCCCAAAATTTATAGTCAGGTCAGTCAGAAATGTGGATGGCCTGTGGATCCCACCTGTGGCTGGTGTCTGAAGTGTGGGCAGTCTGTTGGTGACCTTGTTCTTTCACTTGTGGTAGGTAACTTGTGTGCCCTTTAACTCAGATAGTTCATGTCAGAATTGAATTGAATTGTAGGATAGCCAGTGGGTGACAGAGAATTGGTGACATAGTATCACCAGGCAACTTTTATTCGTGATTTATTTTCATTCCTGGGACCACTCTATGAGGGAGATATTATTGTCCCAGTTTTACAGAGAAAGAAACTGAATCACAAAGAGGTTCACTCACTTGCCCAAGGTCACCCAGATAACAGTGGAGTCAGGATTCAGCCAGATCTGTTTCTGGCCCACACCCTGCATTCTCCACTCCATCACAGACCCCGAACATCTGCTGCGCTGCTGTGTGCAAGAAGGATTAGGCCGATTCCCCGGAACCTCAGGGGCCAGAAGTAGGAAACCAGGTGGTGGTTACAGACAGGCAGATTGTAGCTGAGGGCACAAGGGAGACTTTTCCAGTTGCTCAGTGATGGAAGATGAAACAGGCTGCCTTGTCAGGCAGTGACTTCTCTCTGCTGGGAGTCACAGTGACTACAGGATGCTGTAGGGGCCGCTGCCCTTGCTGGGTAGGGGAGGGGAGTGGACTAAGGTCCTACAGATTCCAGGTAGCTCGTAAGTCAGCAGGATAGAGGGAGTTCCTGGCAATGACCTGAGCGTCTGGAAGCTCAACCTCATGTGATGGATCCAACAAAAAAGTGTGCATCACTCCCCATCTCCACGAAAAACTGCTGCCTACTCACCAGGAGGCTGGCCCAGCCCTGTCCGGGGCTCCCTGTCAGTGCTCAGTCTACACCCGCTGCTCCACTCTCAGGGTGCCGGCCACATCTACACGGCCTCACACATCCGGGTGGAAACTGGAAAACACAAACACGGCAAACATCAGGGCCTTGTCTGCACCACCATGACTCTTAACACAATCTATTTGAAGGACTGCTGGGCAATTCTTTACAATGAACTTGAAATGAATGTTTATGTTAAAAGCAAATTATATCTTTAAAAAGGTACAGAAAGCTTTGTTATCTTTACAGTCGGGATTCTTTTAAAGAGAGGAATTGGAAAACCCCTTTGCTGAGTGCTGGTGGGCAAGGCCTCAGAGCAAGGAGGCTGCTCTGCACCATGGAGAGAGTAGAATGCAGAACGCCTGTGTGAGCCCAGAGGGGATCACAAGTTGCTGCAAAGGTCTCCCTTCCTGAGACCCCAAAACACTTCACTAACAGCTGTTAAACTCACAGATGCAGATGTAAGTGAATTTTGGATGCAGCCCAAGAGGCAGAAGCAGCCTGAAGAATATCACGCCCCAGGAAAGTGGGAGAGTTTTAGATTTGCACAGGCCACGAATTGGTTGGTTCAAGATAATTCCAGCCAGAGTTCAAGCAGAAAGGCTCCCAGCTAATGCCTGGATAACAAGTCATGCAGAACTACTGAAGGAGGAAGGTAAAGTTGTTAATACCTCACCAACGAGGCGAGTCACTACTCCAAAAATCCTGGCAATCACGGTCTTCAAAGGGTTACTTACCAAAATGTTAACAACAACAACAAAAAGACTAATTTTCTATTTTCATTTGGACACCCTGTCGTTCAGACCCAGAGCTGCTGGGGGCTGTCTCATCCAGGGCTGGCAGCATCTCTGACCACCCCCAGCCCCCAGCCTGCCACGTGCCCATGGCTCTGGGCTCACTGGTCAGCTCAGCTCCATTCCTCACCCAGTGCTGTCCAGAGTGGAGCCATTTGGGGGGACTCGTCCCACCAGTGCGGGGCAAGGAGAATTCATCCAGGCAGATGCAGTGTGCCTGTGGGAGTCCAGGACATCTGCACACCCACTGAGGTACAGCCCCCTCCTCAACCCAGCTGGGGGGCCCAGGGCTCAGCACTTCAGTGTCGGGATGGTCCCCGGCCCAGTCCTGATGTTCACCCCTCTAGTTAGGGACTTGGAAGTTGCTTGCAAGAGTTGGGCTCTGCACTCTGTAGTCCAGTGCCAGCTGGGGTCCTCCTTCCAGTGGTTTTAATTTCAGCAAGAACAGGATCACAGCCACCACTTGATGCTGCCTCTGTCCAATGCCCTCCCTCCCAGACCTGACCCCAGGGAGGGGTTTGCAGACATACCTCCACTGCCTTCCTGAAGGACCCATCCTGGTGCCAGGTAAGTTTTTTCCCCTCAAACTTCCTCTCCTTCCCCAGAAGCCCCTGCCATGAAGGTCTGAGGCTGCTCTGTGGGCATAACCTGCTAAGATTTGAATTTTCAGAGTCTGAGCTATTTTTGTGTTAATTAGTACAATTAATCCTTTGCCCCTAGAAGTAGCCTGTGGCATTGATGCAAGAAAGCAGACATCTATCCCCCAGATAAGCATACACTGAACAAAATAATTCCCATCCCAATCTCCATTGGTGTGAAATTCCACAATTAGAGCTCCATTCCTTGGGCTATGGTGTTACCCACTAATTAAAATGAAAATAGCCCTGAGAGTATTGGAGGCAAGTGTGTTATCTGTAAACCATTATCCTGTGGCAACGAAACTGTCAAATCTCTGATTGCAGGGGTCAGCTGAGCAGGGCAGGAGCGGCACCAGATCAACAAGTTGTAATGAGGGAAACGGAAGAGGAAGAGGCCTGATGCCAGGGCCACTCAAGAGGGGCCCCAGCACCTGGGGCAGGGCTGCTGCCCTGGGGGGCTTGGAGTGGCCCCGGCCCTACAGAACCTTCTGAGCCTGCATGAGCTGTGGTATCAAGCCCAGCATCACCCTCCATCCAGCCTTCGGCTTCCCAGCACATGCCTTGAGAGCCCAGCTCTCCCCAGCTTCCAGCCATCCTCAGCCCTCCGGCAGAGCTGAGAAGCGAGGAGCAGGGTAAGCCATGGTGCCCCACGTAGTGAGAGCAGGTGCCTGACACCCCCTGGTTGCTTCAGAAAGCACCGGAGGCCCGACCCTCAGGGCCACCTGCCCCCAGCTCTCAGTGTGCAGTCAGGCTGGGCTCTGAGGCAGGAAGAGTTAGGACAATGCATTCTAGTCCTTCTTGGCCACCCACCCAACTGTGAACCCAGACATTAAAAACACTCAGGGGCCTTTGTCCACCATGTGTCCTGCAGCCACCTTGAAATCAACCTGCAAACGGACCGTCACTCCCGCTCACCCTGCGCCAGCCTCCCTCTCCCCAGCCAGCCCCTCCTCCCTGCTTCCCACGAGCCAGTCACCCCACCATGGCCCAGAGAAGCAGCCTCGACTCCCTCTTCGGGCCCTGCACATCTAATCCATCACCAAGGTCTCCACTTTTATGTCCTAAATATTTCCCCACCTGGAGCACCACGCCTTGAGTCATGCCTCCGTCTCTCCATCCTTTAACGGTCTCTGGCCCCCGGCCCTTCCTCTCTTATGCCCACCATCTCGTCCGATCAGTCACCAGAGTCGCTGTTCCAAAAACGCAAATCTGGCCAATGCGTGTCACTGCCCTGCTAAAAACCCATCCCTGTCACCAGGGGCAGTGTTCTTCTTTTTTTTAATTTCTGCTCTTCCAGCCAAAACTTAGTCAAATTTAGACTCCATTACAAAAATGGCAGGTATTCTTTTCACATTTTCCAAATATAAAATTTTAAACCTCCAGGAAGGGAGGGAAGAGAATGAAGAGAAGTTGCTTAATGGGGACAAATATACAGTTTGAGAGAAGAAATAAGACCTAGTGTTTGATAGATCAGTAGGGTGACTATAGTTTACAATAATCTATTGTAAATTTCAAAATATCTAGAAGAGAAGAATTCAAATAGTTCTAGCATAAAGAAAAGACAAATATTTAAGGTGATGGATATCCCAAGTGTACTAATTGGATCTCTGCAAATTATGTGAAAGTATTAAATAATCACATGTACCCCGAAACTATGTACTTCTATTATGCATCAATAAAAAAAGATGTTTAAATCTGAATTTACTTTGTCAAACAAAATGATGCTCCATGTTAAAAATTCAAGCCCAGCAGTCCCCAGACAGGGGCTGTGCCTTTCTCTCTCTGCCTGGCCTCTTATCTCTGAGGATGGCCACCCTGTAGGCCACCCCTCCAGACTCTTAGCTGACACCCACAGCCCCCTGGACCTCCCAGTGCCCGCCCCGCCCTCCAGGGGCTATTCACAGGCCCCAGAGGCACAAGGCAGATTCCTTAGGAGTGCTGGTGTGCCGGCATCTGCCAGGAACACCCTTTCCTCTTCACCTCAGGTGTCCTCTCCTCCGGGAGCCTGCCCCCACACCCGCCTCTTCGGGCTCTCACGTCACTTTACTCACCTCTTCCATTCCGCTTGCAACCCGACAGCAACAACCTGTTGCTGTGAGCTCCTGGCAGGCAAAGGGCCTGGTGCCAGGTAGGTGCTGAATAAATGTTAGTTGAACTAAAATACAACTAGTGGTGAATTGGAAGGAGTTAGGACAGCCTAACAAAGCAGCACCGTCCAGCCCAGGCATCTCAGAGGCGAGTGAGGCCCGAGAAGAGCTCGCAGCCCGGTGCAGGGAGACATTACCTGACCCTGCCCATGTCAGAGCGAGGTTCTGGGTGTCGGTGGAACAGTGCGTGGCAGGGGCGCTAGCGCCTAAGTCACCTCCTCTTAAACTAAGTGTGCTTTGGTATATAACCCAATGGCGGGCCCCTCCTCCTATCCTTCATGCCTATTTTGGAGCCGAATCCCAGCAACTGACTACAACTCTCACACTACCAAATCCAACCTTGATGATGGAGAGACAGAGAAGAAGGTAATATTACACTCCATGCAACGCACGGCAACCGCAAACCCGGGCTCGCCAAAGTCCAGCCTCGCCTCCTTCTCTGTCCCTCGCCTCTCTGGAGCACCCCCTGCCCTGCCCTCACCTGGGACCCTCCAGTCTGCTCAAGGGACCCCAGAGCTCCCTTTTAGCACCTCTAGTTCACATCCTCACGCCCCTGACCCCTCCTCAGCAGAGACCCTGCTCGGGATTCACCCAGGTAGGAGGGCAGCCAGGGCCGGCAAATCAGAAAACACGCTCCGTGTCACAGAGCATTTTCTTCCCTGTCCCACTGAAGACCAAGTACATGTAACCACTGGAGTATGAAATCGCATTTCTATGGATCATCCCTTCTGGCTGTAAAAGGAATGAAAGGTCTATAAGGGAGTAACAGATACACAAGGTGTTTGACTTTTTGTTAAATCTGCTTAAGCTCCGCATACTCGGAGAGGAGGTAGGTGCTGTCACCTGCCACTTCAGTGGGGGGTCCCCAGACAGGAATAGACAGTCTGTATCACTCAGCACCCAGAGCCCAAGGTGGAAAGAAGGCACAAGCTGCCATTTCCCAGCTGCTCACCACGGCCATGGCCACGGGTCCCCTTGGCAGCACCAGCCTCTGAAAGCCCCAGGTCCCGGCCCCACAGGTCAGCTCCGGGCAAGGACAGCGCAGCATTTGCTCCAAGCCTTAGGCTTGAAGTGAGACCCCAAACTCACCGATCACTGAATGAGACTCCCACAGTGAGACTGGAGGCATTAGGACTGTGTGGCTGTGACTTTGCAGAGAAGGTGGAGGCTGTTGAACAGGGACTGGACCACACCCTGCCTGGTGCCTTCAGATAGAGAAAGCTTACGCCTCTGCGTGGCGGGATCTTGGGGGAAGCTTATCATCATCTCTTCACACACTTCTGAATTTTCCAAAGTTCTACATCAGGTATTAACCTCTGTGATCATTTGGGCCAAAAACAGTTTAAAAGAAGAAAGGGAGGAGGCAGGTGAGCGAAGGTAAAATATCTCTATGTCCATCTCCAGAAGCCCCCTGGGCTGGAAGAATCCTTCAACCCTCTGACTGCTGCAGGCCCAAGAAATGCTTATTTCTGCCCCCCTACCCCCCCCCACCCCACCATGCATACTTTCCTAGCGAAGTCTGGTGAATTTTGAAAGCCTTCTGACAGAGGGACTCAAACCTAAGAGTTAGTAGGCAATTTGTTCCATTCTCCTGCTACCCGGGAATTGGATTGTGATGGAATGGATGGGCCCAACATACTTTCTCACAGACTCGGAATCACTTCCATTCCCTCTCACTGGATAAACACAGTTACTTGTCAAGTATCTACTGGTGCCCAGGAGTGAGCAACAACTGGAATTGGACATGAAAGGGAAGATACCTGGGAGAAATGAGGCCAGGGCCTGCCTGCTAGAGGCCCACAGTCATGTCCATATTCATGAAAAACATGAATGCAAATGAAATAGACATAGATATATGCACATATGCACAGACATGTAATCAACTGCTAAGGCTAACACAATACAGGGCGCTGAAAATGAATGCTGGGGTGATGTGAAATGAATGTGTTCAGTGCTTGTGAAACCGTGGGTCCACACGTATGAGGACCAAGGTCCTGTGTTAGACCTTGAAGAACGACATTATTCAATCAGCAAAAGCTGTGCAACCCCATAGGTGCTTGTTGCTATGCTGGGCCCTTCTCTTCAGCCCTGCAGTGAAGGGCCCAGCATTCTGGTTTTTCAGGTGAGGAAACTGAGGCTCCAGGAAACTGAGTGACTTGATCCAGGCCATAGAGCTGGTGAAGGGCAGAGCCTGGGTTGGAACCTATCTGGTTCCAGAGCTGTTCTCTTTTGACTTCACGACACTCTCCTCTCCTCATCCAAAGGAAGATGAGTGGATGCCAGGGGCCTGGTAGGAAGGTGGGGAATGAGCATCAGCAAACGGCCAAGGCCCAAAGCCCAGGTTCTATGTTCCTGGCAGAAGCCCTGAGGACTTGGCCAGCATCTGAAAGGATAATTCTGTTTCTGTTTCTGGCATGGGGGGGCTCAGAACTGAGATGGCTCAGAACTTCCCGACACAGAAGATGGGGATTAGACAGCAAGGGACACAGCAGGCACCTCTGGTACTCACTCTGACAGGTGGCTGTGCTTTTAGGTAAAGAGGATGCTGCTGGCCGCCTCAGAGGACCAGGTGACTGCAGCGGTGACAGCTGGCAGTGGGTCACACACATGTACTCCCAGGGCTGCCAGCCACTGAAACCTGCTTGATCTTAACAGTCCTTTCACTACATGCCTGCCATGGACCTGGCCACCACTGGGGAAGTCAAGGGATGTAATCCACAATCTCCCTTCTCCAAAGGCCCATGATGAGGGGGTCGCAGAGACAGCATTACAATACTGGGAGCGCAGTGCTCCAGTGAAGGTTCACGAAGGCAACCAGGGGGCTCCCACACTCAAGCCTCTAGCACTAGGCTTCAACCCACTCGTCAGATGCCTCTGCTACTAATCACAAGTCCACGTGGACCTCATGCCTTCCCGACGGGGAAAATGGGGGGTGCCCAGGAAGCCCTGGTGCTGCAGAGACAATGCTGGCCGGGCAGGAGGGCTGGGCTCAGCCTTCACAGACTCGGTGCCTTCAGTGAAAAGGTCAGTCAAACCTGGAGACGATACAGATGAAAGCTCATCACAAAGGCTGTCTCATTGAGCTGACTCGGCCTCTGATTCACCGTTCCACACCTCAGGCTGTCCTGCAATCCAGTCTCAGACACTTTTAAGCAGTTACCTTGTCTACCTTGTGCCTTTGGGCAAGACTATATCTAATGTCGATGGAGCTACATTTTGAAAAGTTTTACCTTAATTTAGTTCAAACATAAAACAGTTGATGCTGCTTTTTGGCCCAGTCTGAGAGCACCCGTCCTCCAATAGGAAAGTGAAGTGTAACCCACTGAATCACGTGACAGGGCTACTCTCGTCCCCATACCTACCCCCAGACAAGAAGTCCAGGAAACAGCCATTAGCTGATGTGTTCTTCTGTGTCTAATAGAATAAACCAAATCCTAGATCACAAGAGGTGGAAAAGCATGCTCTTTCAGCACATTAAGGTCAAAGTTGTCTTGTTGGTTTTGTTTTTTGGGGTTTTTTTCCCCACTAATTGGACACAAGAGAAAATAAGAACATCTTGAGTCTAAGACTAGAGGGTGAGCTAACACCATTCCTTTCTTCTCCAGACTGGGGAAGCTGTGAAAATCCACAACTCAAATGAGGCTTGGGTGTGTGTAGGGGATGGGAGAAAGAAAGTTAGTGGGCCCAGGAAGAGGGGATGGTGGGAACTGGAAGGAATAGGTTAAGTAAGGGGGAGGATCTAAAGGCTCACACAGAGAACTGCTGGCCTCTGGAACTTCCCTGTTCCCAAAAGGCTGAGCAGGGAGGCTCAGGCCTTCACAGGCTGTCTGGAACAGATGGCGAAAATAGGAGGTATGTTGTTGACTTTCCACTCTTCTGCCTGACAATTCTCTATGGCTTGAATTTTCTCACGGAGATATTCAGGAAAGAGCTATTTCAACTTCTGTATGTTTCTGCGTGTATGTTTGCATATTCATGTGTCAGAGGTAATGCTATGTGTTCCCCAGCCCCGCTTCTATCTGGATAGGACTGCATGGAATGTGAGCAGAAGTGCGGGCATCACCTGTAGCCCAGGCGATCAGGAGCAGAGGTGCCTTCTCCGCTCTCTTTCTCCTTCCTTGCCTCCCTGCTGGAGGCAGAGGCTCCCGAGGAAACTGCCAGGCCCTAGGGAATGATGCAGCCACCAAATGGGAGGAGCCAGGTGTCACTGCCGGCAGCCCCCTGAGCATCTGATTGGCGTCTCTGAGGTTGTTGTTACAGTAGGTCGCCTACTATGAAAAACATATTCCCACCTCTTCTCCAGGTCAAGACACTCTTCTCTTAATTCTATTCCTCTTATTCTAGTATCTCCTTCAGGATCACCAATGACCCATATGTTACAGCTCTGTTCTCTAAATTTATCATTTTTCTTCTCACTAGTTTTATTGTTGACATTTTCCTTACATTCTGAAAGTTTTGTCATTGTTATTTTCTACTTTGCTAATTTTAATTCCACAAAATTAATGTGCATTTTAATTCAGATACTGAACATTTTGTCTTTTTGCATATTTTCCTTAATTTATGTCCATTTTTACCCAAGATCTTTTTATCTTAGTCTATTCTCTCCTTATGACTGTCCTCTCCCATTTCTTAGAAGCTGTATCTTTTCGAACTATATGTATTAAGGACACAAATTTTCTTACATTTTTCTTCTGGTTCCGATAGCGGATTATTATCAGAAGTAAATGCCTCTTTTTATTCTTCCAGATCATTTATCTTCCTCTGAAGTGTCTTTTCTCAAGACACTTCTAATTTTCTTTTCCTGTATTCTCCAATAAGGTGAAATAAAGTCCCCTAAGATATAACCTTCAGAGAAAATAGCTTCTAGCAAAAGGTGATGAGAAAGCCACATGTTTTCTGGAAATCAAGGGTGGTACACACATAATTAATAGTGACCTTTAATACCGCCAGGCAATTTCTGCACTAACATGACCAAAGCAATTACCTTAGTGATCAGTTCACTTAAGATTAGAGATATAAAAAGACGTCTATCAAGGAAACAGGCCCAATCCCACATCCAGGTTATAAGCACTCCTTTTATAAAAAACAAAGTTCAATCAAACTCATTTCTGGGTGGTGGAGTGGTTGGACTACGAACATCAGACTCAAGGAAATAAATACTTAAATGAGCCCATAATTCTTAAAATATGACTCTGCTTCACAACTTCCTGAGATGCCATAAAAATATTAATAAGATAGAGGAAGAAAGAGATGAAAGAGAAACATCACGATAGTAATTTGAGGGCTATCAGATACTGGAGGCCCTGGTCAGCCTCACTTCCAGGACAACTGCTTGAAGAAATGACATGAGAGGTGAGTCACACAGGTGAGCACAAGGAAGACCTTTCTTTGATGCAGGTCTCAGAAGTGAAGGTGGAGAGATACAGCCCAGGTGTTGATTTGATACAGGGATAAAAATAAAGTGAACATTGGCATCCTGTATTTCTTCAAATCTAAGACAGACTTGATTGACTGGCACAGCAATAATTTTAAATATTACTAAGAAAAAAAACATTGCCAATTGTAATTATAAGTCATCACTCATTGGAGGACACATCCTAATTTCAAAGATGTTGAAATGTAGGGGGAAAGGTGTATCTTAGAATCTATGAAGTACAGGAACTTAGAAGTTAGTGTCACCAACTTTGGGACTGCCTCTCGCATGGCGGGTGGCGTGTCATCTACTGGGACAGGGAGCTGAGGGATGAGACAAGAGAAACAGGCCACAGGGGCTTGAGGAGAGCCCCTTGACACCCTGATTCAGGGCTTATCAGTAGACCAGATTGGTTAGCTGTCAATCCCTGCTTCTGCCCGGTACAGTGTCCTGACATCTAGGCATGATAACAAGGCAGACCAGATAAGCACAGCCCCCAAACAAGTTCTCACACAGTGTACATCCACGTACGCCTCCGTACATCTGCTGAGGAGGCATCTTCCTCCTGTGTGAAGCAGCACATCATGTCATAAGGCAAGGCCCGACTAAGATGAGAGAGTCAAAGCTTAAAAGACAACAAGATGCAATGAAAGTGGAGACAGATCCACTACCAGGATTTCTGATGGGCTGAGCCCATGTAAATCGCACTGGCTGGAAGCATTCTCCAGAGGGCTTTACCACATAGTAGGTGCTCAATCAGTGCTGGCTCCCATCCCCTATGCTTCTCTCCAAGGGCCCTCCCAGATCTGCTGTTTTATTCTTCCCTGTATCCTCCTAAAGTTAGGAGTAGAGAGATCAGAGAAAATGAAGGACTGTGTTTGGGAGGAGTAAATAACTACCTCACTGCATGAAGGACCCAGGGAACTGGCTCCACCATGCAGCGTCATGGCCAAGAACCCAGGCTCTGGATGGTATTAAGGGCCTAGGATTGAATCCCAGCTCTGCATCTTTCTGGTTATGTGACCTTGAACAAGTTACTCAATTTCTCTAAACCTCAGTTTCTTCATCTGTACAATGTGGAGAGGAACAGTCCCTCTTTAGAGGATTATATAAGATAATATATGAAAGCAAAGGTTTTGCACAGGGCCTGACAAACAGTAAGGACTCAATAAATGTTAGGTGCTACTATTAGGTCATTCCTCATATGGTTTATTGACATTGCAACAATTGAATTTTTTTTTAACTCACCGTCTGGATTCCATCTTGTCGGCAAGTATGCGTCTGGGCTGACTGCCCCATCAAATGTTCTCAAGGGAATGCCAATGAATCCATGAAACTCAGCTTAATAAAATTAGGCAGATGGACTGGGCACGGTAGCTCACACCTGTAATCCTAACGCTCAGGGAGGCTGAGGTGGGAGGATTGCTTGAGCCCAGGAGTTTGAGGTTGTAGTGAGCTTTGATGATGCTACTGCACTCTACCCAAGGCAACAGAGCAAGACTCTTGTCTCAAAAAAAAAAAAAAAAGAAAAAGAAAAAAAAAATTTAGGTATGTTGTGTCTGCTGCTGAATTTCTGTACTAAAGACATAGGTAGATTTTTAGGTGATATGCGTTTTAAATGGTGGACTGTACTTTTCTATCTGAGCAGGTAATCTAGAGCCTCCAGTGCTAGTGACAGTGCTGCTTGCATCGCTGGTGAGAATGAGACCGGGTTGCAAGTCTTTCCAGCTAATTCCCTGTCCCCTTTGACCCAGCCATTTGTTACAGGCACAAAAGGCCATGCCCAGCCATCTCCTGACACACTTATGCCTTGGGAAGGGCTTCTTTGAGCTTGAAACTCAAAGTAAGGGGTGAAATTTTTTGATCTGGAGCAAAAAAGGTGGCAAAGGACTGCAAACCAAGGCCGAGAATCACAAAAGGTAGAAAGAGAGTAAATGCAAGAGGAGACCCCACCTCTTACCACTCAAAAAAGGGCATTTAAAGAAAATTCAGTGAGGCTTCCCACACTGGTTAATAAGCAAATGGAATGTGTTACAGCCCAAGGGAGGGTACAGACCAAACGTGCCAAGTGATGGGCCACATTAAATATCCATCCAACAACCTTCGATAATGAACACCCACATGGCATTTAGCCCTTAAAAGCTGTCCCATGGAAATGTGTACCTACATGGTGTTAAACGAAAAGGGGTGAGGGTGGAATAAATACATATACTTTTAAGTGCCTGCTATGGCCAGGCACTGTGCATGGCACTGTCCTGCCATGAGCCTGCCATTCTAGAGCCCACCTGTGCTGAGGGGAGATGGGCCTCACAGCTATGTGACTTGGGCAGGTCCCTCCACCACTGTGTGCCTCATTTTTAGATGGTGACCATAGCAGTACCCCTGTCGTAAGAAATGTCCCACCTGCATTTCTGGGCTGCCTCTTCATGACGGATTCAGAACTTGGCTCAGCAGCCGGCTTCCTAATGAAGCCATGTAGCTGTACAAGGCATCCTGTCTCTGCCTCCCAGCCCCACTCTGACCCCCACACTCTATGCATGTGGGCCTTCCAGAGCTCAAGCCGCCTGTGTGGCTCACTGGGCTGCTCACCTGCTCACACCACAGGAGGCCTGGTGTCATCTCCCTTGCAGCTCTGGGCCCCACTGCTGGGCTCTCTGCTTTTACTTTGGGTCTCCTTGACATGGATCCCCTCTCGGGGCGTAGGACTCAGGGCTGCTGCTGGCCATGGCTGTGCATGTGCTCCTCTGACACAGACGCAGGGCGCTGTACTAGGCGCCAGCCACTCACTGGTGAGTGAGACGTGCTCCATATCCTCCAGGTGCCAACAGCTGGGGCCCCCAACCTCCACACAGTATGGGGTGCGGGCAGGATAGCTGCCCACATTACATCTTGGCCTTCTTTG